>PVJO010003697.1:0-24483 GCA_004026905.1 Hystrix cristata | reverse complement strand
GCCCTTGGGTGGCAGCAGTGCACTCCATAGGCACTTGCTGTGCTCTGTGCGAGGCGCTTGGTTAGGAAACTGTAGAGTGATGCAAAACGGCTGAGAAGCACTAACACACTTATGGGAGCAAGGAACTGTTGTCCATTGACGCGATGTGTGACTCTCAAGCTGTGGCCTGAACAATAATTAGAAGTTGGCCAGCCAAAAGGGTAGAGTACACAGAGAGGGAACAGCAGAGTGACAGCAGGAACATGAACAGGACCTCTAAGGCACTAGTTCAGGTGGCCAGAGCTTGAAGGTTGAAGGGTGAGACAATGCAGGGGAGATCTAGACCAGGTCAAGTGATAGGGAAAGATGGAATGAATTCCGATATTGCGTTTAAAAGCTTTCTGTTTCCTGAAGTCCTCTTGGGCTATGGCATGGGGAGTGGAGTAGAAAGGAGCAGAGAGGGCAGGCTTAGAAGGCCGCAAGCTAAGTCAGACTGCAGCAGTGGGTTGGTGGGGTGCTGGTGGTCTGCACTTGGTAGGTAAGCGTGCTCGAGACATTCAGAGGTAGTGCAGAACAGCACTGGGTGATGGCTGCGTATGTCACATGAGGAAGAAGTAGAGTCAGAATAACCACCTTGGGCTTTTGGTTTGAACAATCAGGCAAAAGGTTGACTTTCACTGAGGCAGGGAACCCAAAAGCAGGGGCAGTCAATGAGTGAAATCTCAATGCTAGGGTTTGAGTTGACAGTGGGACACATAAGTGCTTGTGTCTACTAGGTCTTTGTCACTGTGAGTCTACCGTTGATGAGAAAGACCTGACCTGGAAATAGGGAGTGAAGAATTGTCCTTGCCCAAGCAGTGAAGCCCTATGGATGTGGATAAAAGAAGAGAATGGAGGGCTAGGAAAATGTGCAGAATGCAGTGCCTTGGAGACCATGGAAGACAGTGTTTCAGGAAAAGGAAAAAGCAACAAATCCTCCCATACTGCCCAGATGCTGGGGAACATAAGCACATCATTGGTGACCTGGGCACAAGCAAGTTTCAAGGGAGAAGGGGAAGCAAAAGTCAAATTGTGCTAAGTTGGACATCAAGTTTGAATGAACAAGTAGAGTGAGTGGCAGCCACACTGTCAGGAAGTGAAAGAAGGGACAACATCCAGGTGGACATGTGACTCAAGGAGGGTGTGTATATGTGTGCCTTTCTTACTGTTCTCACTTAAATGCTGACAGAAAGGGGCCAGGAAAAAGAGAGGGGCAGATCATGGAGGGACGAGGAATAATGGATTCCATGGAGGCTGCTGAGGAAGTACAAAGGGGTGCTCTCTGACCTTACACAGATCTGAGGCACTGAATGCCTCTCTGCAGGGATTTCGGCACTGTCCAAGAAAAAGAATGATTTCACTTCTCTACTATGCACCTAGGGTGATGTCAGCTCTGTACCATCCTTCAGAGAATTGATGATTTAATAAGTCATTTTCTGAAGGACTTAATTCTCCCAGGAATGCAGGTAAGAAAGGCCAGCTAGAGTGTTTGTATCCTGTCCTACATCAGCTTCCATTAGTTCATCCTTGCTGTTGGGCATCTCAGGCAGTTAATAGAAGCACCTTCAACAGTATGCTTCACTAAAATGATTCACATTTTTCCTTGTTCCTGCTAATGTATTTGAACTCTTAAAATTTTGTGACTTCCATCTCCTTGTCCTATGAATGAAGCAACTGTATTGTGAAGCTTTAGAAGCTAAAAACTTAAAATCATTCTGTTTGCATCACAGAAGTTAAATGAGCAAATTTATTGGCATATAGGTCTTTAAATTTCTTATGAGTCTCAAAAAATTTTGAAGGTTTCTGTTCATCCTCATTGTTATGAACACACTCAAAAACATAAAGAACTGCGTGGGGTTTTTTTCTCCCTCTCTCAGGAGTGGTGGAGTGCATGGCAGCTGGCACAGTTATCCTCGCACACAATTCAGGGGGCCCGAAGCTTGACATTGTTGTTCCTCATGAAGGAGATATAACTGGATTTCTGGCTGAGAGTGAAGAAGACTACGCCGAGACTATGGCCCATATTCTTTCCCTGTCAGCAGAGAAGAGACTGCAAATCAGAAACAATGCTCGTGCGTCTGTAAGCAGATTCTCTGATCAGGAGTTCGAAGTGTCGTTCCTGTCATCTGTGGAGAAGTTATTTGAGTAATACCCTGTCTGTGTAAATGATTTGATATAAAGTGGTTGGAGCGAAGGGCATCACTCAGTGGTAGAACGTATGGTTGGCATGTGCAGGGCCCAGTGTTCAGTCCCCAGCACCAAAAAGTAATAAAATGACTAAATGCCTTCATATGTAGATATTTTTCTAAACTCATTCCCTATTATAATAAAGTCAGTTTGAGAAGTGTTCTCACCAGACCTATATAGACGAGGTATTCATTTCAGTGGAATAAGTCAAAATTACCTAAATAGAAAAGGTAATCTTACATAGTTTACATAAAAATTTTAGATTAGTATTTGGTCTCAAATACTGAAAAATACAGATCTGAAAGAAAAAATTACAGTCTTTTCGTTTGATTTTGGTTTTTTGAGACAGGCTCTCACTATATAGTCCATGCTGGCCTTGAACTCTGTGTAGCCCAGGCCAGCCTTGAACTCATGGCCAGCCTCCTGCCTCAGCCTCCCAAGTGCTGGTATTACAGGCATTGCCACGACACCCAGCCTATAATCCTGAGTTTTAGAATAATCCGTATCTTTTAATTCCTATTTTTCAAATCACTTTAGGAAACAAGAAAGAAATAAATTTTGAGGTTGTTTTTGTTTGTCATGTTTTTTAGAGTTTTTGTTTTATAGGGGATTGAATCCATGGCTTCACACAAATTAGGTAAATACCACTGAGCTACAACCCCAGCTAAAAACTTCCTTTTAGGAAAAAAGAATACTGAAAGAAAAATGGATGGCAGATAATTGACACTTTAGAATTATTCTGATGTTTTGAAAAAGAAAATTGTTTTATTTTGGTTTGGTTTGATATTTTGGTGCTGGGATCAAACTCATGTACTTGTGTATGCCAGGTTAGTGTTACACCACTGAGCTACATCCGCGACCCCCAAATTCTCTGGTACATTTAAATTCTAAACAACATGGTGACTCACTCTTTTAAATGTACATAATGATTTCCTTAAAAGAAAAGAAGAAACTTTAAGCAGGCTTCTCTAATCAGGTTTCCAGAGAGTATGATAAAAAAATTGAGACTGACTGATTGCTTCTTGGGTGTATGTAGGCATATTAAGTCTAGCCGTCTTTTCCATAACTACTTTTTTGTGAAAATAGCTTTTTGTTTAGTGCCATTCCAGCACATTTAATACGTCTTGCATTAACCTCCAGAAGCGCCACATCTCAGAGGCTGAAGTCAGCCTTCATTCTTTCAAGAGAACAGTAAGATCAGTTGTTTTTCTGACAACGATGATGGTCCCATATGTGCAGAACAGTCCATGCAGTGTCTGTGATCAGCATCATACATTACAAGGTGGCCAGGTAGCATTCTGAAAAGAGCACTAGATCAGTGGTTAGCATATCTGGGCCAGACCTCTGCTTCAGCATTTAGAGACAGCTGACTTTCTGACATTAAAGCTACTCTTTAAACTTCTTCAGTCCCAAATTTTCATTTGTAATCTGGACATGTTAATACGTGTTCTCACTGCCTTTTAGAGGTGTGCTACTGAGACGGAAATTGTGAGAAATCATAAAAGCTACTTTAATTAAAGGTGACAACCTGTAGTAAATGTCTCTGTAATCCTGTCTTTACCAATGCATCACAACTCTGTGGGTTCTTGGTTCCTAAGCCAGTAGGTAGGAATCGGTGCAAATTTAACTTCCATCCTGAATAACTAGCATGGAAAAGTAAATACATGTGTGTACATATTTGACTGTAAGACCTAAAGCTTTTGGCATTTTTTTGCCTGCATAACACCTTCTAGTGAATTGACTCCCTGATGTACAGTCTGATTTACATTTGTGTTAGGAGCATGTGAAGGAGCTGTATTACTCCTTTGCAACCTTCTCTCAGCTATTCATTGATCCAGCCAGCTTCATTTTCTACTTCAGTTACTGTATGTTGTTGATTTGCTGTCATCAGATCAAAAAACAGCGAAACAGACAAGCCCAGATGTGTGACACACCAACATAGCTTTGCATTGGAGATCGTTCAGTTTACAAAGAAAGATTGGAAATTGAACCTGGAAGGAACCCTACAAATTCTCTAGCCTAATTTTATCTTATTTTCAATTTTACAGATAAGAACAATTTAAATCTAAAGAACTTTTAGACTCCTTCAGTGTCACAAAGCTATGTAATGACAGAGTCAGGATTATAGCCTGTTTTTATAACTCTTAGCCAAATGCTTTTTCTTACTTTATAGTCTGTGAGGTAAGATTGATGGTATTGTCTACTCAGCCTACTTGCCTACAGAAGGAACATTATGGGACTAAAGGAATTGAACAGAAGTAGAAGATGTAGAGAAAGAAGAAAGAATTCTGGAATTCCTTAAAACATCCTTAAGCTATTTCTTCAAAATGAATTTTATGTGTCACAAATACATTATAAACTGTGATTTGCATATATGCTCATTTCCAATGTTGCTAATATGGTATTAAGGTAATTTCTTTTCTGAACGACCGATACTATGAAAAGTGTCAAAGGAGTATGGCAGCCCCTGTCTGTCTGAAGAACTTCTAGGTGATTGTTAACTCCTCTAAGACTTCAGTTTTGAGTGTTCCAAGAATGCTATGTTTTGAACCCACAACAGTAGGGGTTCGTAGTCTTTTTTATAGTTTTGGATTTTTGAGACAGGATCTCACTATGTAGTTCAGGCTGGCCTTGAACTCACTATGTAGCCCAAGCTGGCCTCCAACTTGCAGTAATCCTCCTGCCTCAGCCTCCCAAGTGCTGGGATCATAGGCATACCTCAACATGCCTAGCTTGGTTCCCATTCCTATTTTCAGTTGTGCACTATAAAGTACATGTTATATAGTCTTTGTATAATAATCTGTTTGTATCATAGTGTAATTTAGATCTAATAGGCATATAATCTGTTGGTATCTAAATATGACCTAAGTGATTTTTCATCATCTCGGGAACATTTTGCAGCATGGTACCTTTTGTACCCTTCCAGTGCACTAGTATTGTTCCATGTGCCAAGAAACTTTTTAAAAAGAAGTAAAAATAAAGCTCTGTCTTGCCTGTGGTACCTCAGAATTGTTAGATTTTTATTGGTGAATATTTCAGTCATACAAAACATTATAGGTATGTATATGCTTGGTTTTGTTTGGTGTGGGGGATTGAACCCACGGCATCGTGCATTAGCATGTGCTCTATTACTGAGCTATACCCCCAGCCCCAGGCACTTTATTTTAATCATTTCAAGGGTAATGTACAAGATCATCTTATAGGCAGAATTATAGGCTAAAGATAGTGTGATCAGTGCTTTCAGAATATTTGTGTTAATTATGTAAATATGCCCCAGACTCCAGGACTAATATAAATAGATGAGAGTGTCTGTGTTAAATCTGTCAATGGATACAACAGAAAAGTCCCTTATAACACAGGACATTGTGTCACTGGTGTCTGTAAGTTACCCCACCCCACCGCTGCTCTCTGCTCTTTCCCCACCCTAAATCTGAGGCCACCCTGGGCTTTGGAGAAACATAGTTCCAGCACCCTGGTACTGTGTGCTCCCTTGGGCTACATGTAAATGTTACGAGACACTGAGAAGGGAGGCTGAAGGGTTGAGGGATGAACTATCATACAAAGGTAGGAAGATGCTGATTTTTCTAGTAAAACTGATTCTAAAGCCCACAACTATAATCCCAGCACAAAAATAAATTAAAAGTAAACGCATGCAGGTCTGACCAAGTAACTTCAATTTAATACATTCAGCCAAGCCTAAAACCCGAGCAAAACCACCTGTCACTCAGCATGATTTAGGTAATGTGTATAAATTAGCTAAGGTGGACTAGGGGCTAAAATGGATTGAAAAATCTTGCAGGTAAGTGTATTTATCATAGTGAATACGTTCCAGTTTACAGCAAAAAGTTTAAGATCTTAGGATGAATAAGGCTTGATGGCTCTTATCTAAAAGAGATTTTAGCCAAGCCACCTTGTGACATCTTTAGAGAAGGGTATTCAGCTGCATTATTATACCTTCCATATATACTATCTGAAAGACTTCTTAATAGAAATTTCAAAGTAAAAATAGTTACACATTCAGGAGTCAGCTCTATTATCTAAATTGGAAGAAAAATAAATTCTTGGGATTACAGGAAAACGCTTATAAATACGAGATGTGATCGAAAGATACAGTGTATGTTTAACTTAAAAAATGTATTACGTTAGAAGATACATTAACATTAGTTCCACACAAAATATTCCCACTTGCTTCAAACACACTTTCTGTTTTTTGTTTTTAAATTAGTACATTTGGAAGACATAATGAATACGTCCATCATGGGGAGTTGGTACGTGCACATGTTGAATATTAATCCTTTCTCTTCCCCTTCTCTCCCCCTCTTGCCATCTCTAGATCCCCTTCCCATCTGCAAAGTTCTTCACTGTTTCCTACCATCTATCTTTCATTTGGCTCATTAAATTAAGTATACTCTGGGTTTCTCATGTAAGAGAAACCGTGCTATATTAAAGCTTGTGTGTCTGATTTATTTTGCTTAATGTTATGGTCTCAAGGTGCAACCATTTTCCTACAAATGACAAGTTTATCCTTCTTTATGGCAGAGAAATGCTCCATTGTCTACAAATACCACATTTTCTTTATCCATTCATGTATTGATGGACATACAGGCTTCTTTCAAGATTTATGTATTATAAAATGTACTGCTATAAACATGGGTATGCATGTATCACTGTATCATATCTTTAACTCTTTGAATACCCTTATCCCATCGTTTTCTTTCTTTCTTTTTTTTTTTTTTTTTTTTGGAGACAGGGTCTGGCTATGCAGCAGGCTGGCCTTGAACTCACTATGTAGCCCAGGCTGGCCTCAAACTTGCAGCTATCCTCCTGCCTCAGCCTCCCTAGTGCTGGGATTACAGGAGTGCGCCACCACACCCGGCTATCCCATCATTTTCTGAAGCAGTTCTGGAAGTCCTCTTTCATGAATGTCTTTAGTGGCATTGATGTGGCTGTCTTGGTGTCCCGAATCAATTCAAAACATTTACCTTACATGGTTATTTTGACTTTGGCAAAGAGGCAGAAGTTGCATAGTGCTAGATCTGGTGAGGAAGGTGGATGAGGTCAAACACCTCATCCATGGTTTCTCATATAAGTGAAATCATGCAACATTTAAGCTTGTGTGTCTGATATATTTCTCTTAACATTATGGTCTCAAGTGTGTCCATTTTCCTACAAATGACTCGAGTTTCTCTTTCTTTGTGGTGGAGTAGGTTGGTAATGTTCTTTAATTTAGTCCTCTTCAGCAACACAAATTTGGTCATTAGGTGGACTAGAAACAGCTTCTACACCTTCACTGAATTCATCAGATTTTGTTATGCATGGCCTCCTTCTCCCTCCTGACTCAGCATCCCTACAGATACTGGAAATCTTCCCTTTTCCCTCCTTCTTTGGAAGTAGTGAGTTTTTCAAGGGATTCTATTACTTCATTTCTCAACTCATCTTCAGACTCTTCAAAATTTCTGAAATCATAAGTAGTAAAAATCAGTGTATGACAGCACTAATATGAAAACTAGTTTCCCTTGTTATTCTCCACCCCACCCACTTGAGCCATATGAAAACTGCGTTTTAACTCAGGTAAATTATCAATCTGGCTTTTATCAGTGGCAACTAATGTTGGGAGACTCAGTCCTCTGTTTAGTTGGACTTGGGTTCAACGGCCTTTATTGCATTTATTAATATCCACCTACACTCACTGATAGAGAAGAGAGGAAGTGAGAGGGAGTAAAGGAATAAAACTGCTGCCACACATTGAGCCCTAACTATCCACCAGTCACTGTCCTAGGGCACTCTTGCACTTTATATTTCACTTAATACAACAACAACTCAAGGAAGACATTATCATCAGATTATGGGGAGAAACAGAGGCTCATAGGGTTAAAAAAAACCATGTCCAAGGTCTCACGGTCACTACACTCATGTGCTGTGTAACGATGTGTCCATCAATTTTGGACCACATATATGACAGTGAAATTATTAGACTATGATGGAGCTGAGTCGCCTCGTGATGACACAGCCATGTGAGGTGAGGTGCAATGAATGCACTGACTCAGGTTTGTGCGCTGATTCTGGTGTGAACAAACCTACTGTGCCGCCGGTCATGTAATAGTACAGCATATACAATTACATACTGTGCCTTATACTGGATAGTGACAACAAACTGTGTTACTGGTTTGTGTATTTACTGTACTACACTTTATCATTATTTTAGCATGTGCTCCTACTTATAAAAAAGTTTCCTGTAAGCGGGGCGTGGTGGTGTACTCTAGCACTGCAGGAGGCTAAAGCAGGAGGACTGTGTGTCCAAGCCCAACCTGGGCAACTTAGTGAGAACTTGTCTCAAAATTAAAAAAAAAAAAAAAATGTTTTTTAAGGGCTGGGGATGTAGCTCAGTGCAAAGGCTGTGGGTTCAGGCCCCGGTACTGTAGAACAGTATGTCATGTCACTACACCGGCAGCGGCCACATGCATCAGTGTTTCCTCCATCTGTTGACTGAAGCAAGAGGCCACATCAAGTGACTGGCCTACAGTATGTAGGTCTGTGTAAGTGCACTTTGTTACTTTTGATCAGAGATGAAATCGCCTTCCATTGCATCTCTCAGGGTTTATCCCATCGTTTTGGTTTTTTTTTTGTCCCATCATTAAGTGACACATAACTATTTGTAATTAGCAGGACCAGGAAATGAAATTGTGCCTAAGATTGCAACGTTGATATCTTAAAAAGAGAAAGCTCAAGAGACCAAGAAAAGAATCTCAAAGATCTCCAATAGTTAAGCAGCTGGTAGAGGAGACCGCAAGAGAGCTGGTAAGAGCCAAGTCAAGGCAGGAGCCAGATGAGATGGGGAGAAGAGGCAGTGACCTCCCCTGGCACCTTAGGGACGAGCTTTGCAAGAAGGTTTTGGAGAAATGCAGGCAGTAGGCATCCACCTACAGTGCAGGGAGAGGTCAGCGGAGGTAAGAGAGTGTGGACACGGAGCTTCAGCTCCTCTTTCAGGCTTTGACAGTGACACCGTTATCTCCAACAACACCCGCATGGTGGTTTCTTGGTTTTTGAAGATGGAAGAAACGGGCATGTTTATATGTGGAGGGGAATGACGGACAGGTTGAAACAGATTGAAATCTGAAATCCTTCTGGTCCCAAGCGTTTCAGATAAGGGCCACTCAACCTGTATTAGGAAGAGAAACACTGAAGACACAGGAGGAAGGTGGAATGACTAATAGAAACGAGGTCACTGGAAGACAGAGTGAGATGTAAAGGACCCAGGGAAGGGTGGGCTTTTGGCCAGTGGAGAGAGGAGGGAGGAGGAAAGGCAGAAAGAAGAGGGGAGGAAATTACCAAAAATAATTTTAAAAGAAAATATGTACACCAAGCATGGTAGTATACTTACAGGACTACAATTCCAGCTACTAGAGAGGCTGAGACAGGAGAATCACTTGAACCCAGGAGGTTAACACCAGCCCAGGCAAGTGTTAACCTTGAGCAAGACCCTGCCTCGAAACAAAACAAAACAAAAACCTAAACAGATGGAGAACTATACCATATTCATGATTAAGATTCATAACCACCATCAATGAATGAATGAAGAAAATGGGATATGTATATTCAGTGGTATACTACTCAGCCTTAAAACAAATTCTGTCTTTTGTGATGCCATGACCATATGGATGGATCTGGAGGAAACTGCAAGCAGAAAAGAACTGGGCACAGAAAGGCAAATAGCACCTGATGCCACTTACATGTGGACTCTAGACCAATGGAGCTACAGAAGCAGAGAGAAGCAGAGAGAAGCATGGTGGCTCGCAAGGGCTGGGAGAGCAGGTCGGGAGCCTGGGAGAGGGACAAGTTCTAGAGATAATCCTAGATCTCTGCGTCTATGCAACATGGTCACTATAGTTAATAGCAATCTATTGTATACTGGAAAGTTGCTAAGAGTAATTTAAGTGTTCTCACCATAAATAATAAGTATGTGAGGTAATGCATATATTAATTAGCTTGATTTAGTCATTCCAGAATGATATATATTTCCAAGCATCATGTTGTACACCATATATATATATATTAATATATATAATTTTGTCAACTAAAAATAAATAATTATTTTAAAGAATCATCATCACAGCAGGTGTGTGGTGCAGGCCTGTAATGCCAGCATTCTGCGAGGCCGAGGCACAAAGATTGCAAGTTCAAGCCCAGATTGTACAGTTTAGCCATTTAGCAAGACCCTGTCTCGAAGTAAAAATACTTTTAAAGGCTGAGGATTTAACTTAGCTCAATGTAAAGGCCCTGGGTTCAATCCCCAGCACACACAAAAAAAATTCATCATCATGAAGATGTCAGTTTCCATTATTTAATCAACAAATGTAATGTCACTGCCATCAAAATCCCCATAAAGTTTCTCAGGACACTTTGAAGGCAAAGATGTACTATGTTGAGTAAAAAGCAATAACAGCTAAGATCATTTTGAAGGAAATGGTGTGAAGACTAGAAGAAGGTATCAAGGCATCAACTGATACGATAGCCCTGATAGTCATTAAAACAGACTGTTGGCTAGGTGTGGTGGCGTACACCTGCAATCCCAGCACTTGGGAGGGTGAGGCAAAAGAATCATGAGCTCAAGCCCAGCCTGAACTACAGAGCAAGACCTTGTGAAAAGGAAGGAAGGAAGGAAAGAAGGAAGGAGAGAGAGAGAGAGAGCAATATTACCAAGGCAAATATACAAAATAATGTCCCTGGAGATGGAGCCCAAAACAAACCCAAGCATACAGTAAAACTTGGCTCCTACGCTGGGAGCAGCAGCACACAAGTGCGGTCCCAGCTACTCAGATAGCTGAGGCCAGAAGATCACTTGAGCCCAGGAATTCCAGGCTAGCCTGGCAACATAGTGAGACTGTATCTCTTCAAAAGAAGAAAAGAGGCCAGGTGTGGTGGCACACGCCTATAATCCCAGTACTCAGAAGGCAGAGGCAGGAGGATGGCCCCAAGTTCAAGGCCAGCCTGGGCTACATAGCAAGGCTCTGTCTCAAAAAACAAAGAAAAAAAAAAAGAAAAAGGAAAATTTGCTCTCCATAACTACATCTCTGTTGGCCATCTTCTGTCTCAACAAAAACATTTTCCCTTTTTTTACCTATGCTCAATGGAGGCCTCTGCATATGACCTACTTACATGTCATCATCGTCAGATGCTGGATCCAGCAGTTCCTCATCTACTTCGGTGCGAGAAGCCATTTCTACTTTCCCTGCATCTCCTTCAGGAAGCCGTCGCTTTAATGCTCCTACTGTTAAAGAAATGCTAGTGAGGGTGAAGCAGCCCAGCCTATACACTTGGTGAACAGTATATACCAAAAATCTTGTAGTCGATGCCAACCTGCTACTAATCATCTCCACTGAAACAGAGTAACACAAGGATGACAGTGGACACCTGGTTATTCAGTGCTATGCTGAGTGCAGTAGGTAATACAATAAGACAAGAGAAAGAAGTGTCAAGAATAAGGATCAGAGAGGAAGCGACAAAGTGCCCCCACTTGTGGGATGCATGCTTTAACTGGATAGAAAACTGAAGAAAAGCATGTGTGTGGAAACTTAAGAAGTGCCACAGTGAGCCACCCTTGTTCTCCCATTTCTGTAAACCAGCTTATGGTTAGATCAATCATTAATGGCTACTGAGCAAACTCAAAGCATGCACTCACACACACACATGCACACACACACTTTTTTCTTCAAAATGTACTTTTTTCTGGGGCTCAGGGGTTGAGTTCAGTGGTGAAGTGTGTAATCCCTAGCACCACACACACAAATGTGTACTTTTTTCCTCTTAGGAAAGGGATTAGACTAGAGATAGTAAACATTTCATTTCTTTGTAGAAGCACAGCATCCTCTCAGAGGAGTTAAAGATGTGCCATTGGTATCAAGCTGCCCCGAGTGTACAGAAACCAATATCGCAGCATCAGGTTTCTGGAAAAAGAAAAGCTTTATTGGGCAGCCAATGGAAAAGAAAGCCAGGAGCTATAACCTCAAATCTGCATCCACATCAGTTGAAGGGGGTGTGGGGCAGGGGTTAGGAAGGGGGAAGGGAAAAATTATTAGTCGGCTGGGTGGCCTGCCTCTTCACAAGTCACTTGCTTCTTGTTGAGGGGAGCTATGTTCTGCACAGCGCAGCATGCGCCTGTGATGTCACTGAGCAGAGGACCTGGCCTCTCCTCACATCCATTCTTGAAAATCTGGCCCCCTAAAATACAAATCATTAGTGAAGACCTGGAGGCTTTTTCTGGAAGACAACTTAAGGAATTTGTGTCCAGTGTGTCCAGGCCTTACCTAATTTCACCATCTCAAAATATGATGTATTGGTATACTGAATTTCAAACTTATGTCCTTTGAGGAACTGTAACTTTGGAAAGGGGAATTTGGCCTGACTTTTCTTAGTTCGGTAAAACCTTGGATTGTGAGTAACATGTCCCAAAAGTGTTCCACAAGACTAGCATACATTTATAATAAATTTTAACTTGATAAATCATCGATGTCTTGCAATATGAGTTGTACATGACACCAAACATCGCATGATCACAACTGAGCCAATGGTTCTTCTCTTTCTCTCTGTGGGATTGTGGGTGATCATCTCCCAAGGGTAAGAGGTTATGGAGGAGATCTCATCTGCAGAGGAGGAGGAGAAAAAGGCGGAGGAATCCCTCACTTCAAATGAGACTAGGGAGATGTGTACAATGTGGGAAACAGTGCAAACTTTTGTAAAAAACCCACCACCCGAATAAGGCTGTATCAGTGCAAGAGATGAATGTGTTTTACAACAATGCAATATCACATCCCTTGAAATCCTCAAAAGGAGGCAAAAGCCAGCGTCATTGGGAAGGTTCCTCATTAAAGTTGCATAAAAAGAAAAAGATCCCACTGAGCCAATAGATAACAGTGATTCCATACGTGATAGTAAAAGTTGTCCTCCTCCCTCTTGTCTCCCTCACACCAGCCACAAAAGTGCAGGTAAATTTGTTTTTCTTTATATTTTGTATTTTCTTTATTATTTTGTATTATATCACAGTCTTGTAATCATTATATAAAGATTTTTGTGTTGTGGAACAAATCATTTGAGTTTTCATTATTTCTTATGGAGAGATCCACTGATACATGAGCGCTTTGGATTACAAACATGTTTCCAGAACGAGTTATGCTTGCAAACCAAGGTTTTACTATGTACTATATAGTCCACTGACTAGCTGTCAGAAATAAACTGACTCTCTGGCTCTCTCAGGGAGAGCTAAGCATCTAAGTTTCTAGATCATGATCTACAAAGCCACTAGTCCTTTTCAGCAGGTGTCAGCTGGTTATATCAAAGAAAATGACGCCACTAACCTTGGAAGGTCCTATCATTTGTTAATGGCATTTGGAACAGGCTCGGACAAAGCATATCAGGTTCTGAAAAGCTTAGACACCTTCCCAAATCTCTCTCCAGGCTGAAGGTATTGCTATCCCTTCTCTGCATTTGCAAATCTGACAAAATTCTTCAGAGGACTGAGGATTATGGTTATGTGAAAAATAAACTACATACCAGGTTCTCCTTCACTGGCAGAGAAAGAGCTACTTGTTAGATGTGCTGCTGCCATAATACTCAACAAAGTTCCTGGTGCTTCCTGCCGCCACTGCTTCCTACGTTCTGGAACACCTTCCATCACAGTAACTTGGCCATCCGCAGAGGAAACTGTGTTATCAAAAACAAGAATGCTTCTTCCTTCGAGTTTTTATAAAATCAGAGTGTTACGCCTTGGAGATAATTCCACCTCTAATTTTATTAATGAAGAAACTGAAGTACAGAAAGTGTTAGTGACTTACTGTTACATAGCTGATGGGAAGAAGAGCCATGTTTTGCCTTTATATTGGCTTTTTTGTTTTGATAAAATTTCTATTCTATTTGCTTAAATTGGGTTTCCCCTCACTTGTTAAGGTTTAGATCTAAAACGTCCCCCAGAAGTGTCATGCGTCCAGAGGTGGGGCTTGTGGAAGACAACTGGATCATGGGGGCACTGTACTCATCAGCGGGTGGGTCCACTGACGAGTTCATAACTGAATGTGCTGGTGGGAGGCAGGGCCTGTCTGGAGGTGGCTTTCTGGGGGTGTGACCTGGAAGGGTGCATTCTCACCCCCAACACTTTATCTCCCTGCTTCCTGGCTGCCATGGGTGAGCAGCTTTCTTCTGCCCTGTCTTTCCATCACATCATTTCGTCTTTTTTTTAAGGTTATCGGATAATGCAATAAAGAAGCCGAGACCAAACACATATCTGAACACTACAACCACTTCTCTTACTGAAAAAGGCCAAAGAGCAGACATAATTACAGCCTATATAATCTAAGAATTTTGCCCATTTGATTCTGATCCTATAGTTCCTATTTTGTCAAAAATGTAAATGACTACATGATATGATTCATAATTTTTTAAAATTTACAAAGCTCCTTCATTTTGCTCACCAAAATAATATATTTGAGAGAGATTTGTAAAAATGAGCAGCCTGGGGCAGAGAGTTCCCATGAACACCAGGGGGCGCTAGTTCCATCACACCGCTCTGCCTCGGACACTCGCCTAGGAACCGTTTGGCCATGGTCTGAATCTCCTGAAACCGTGAGCCAAATAAACCTCTTCTCCTTCAAGTGGAGGGTGTTGGGTATTTTGTCTCAGTGACAGGAAAGTAACTAATATACTATACCTATCTTATTGAATTGTACGTCAATTCTCATACTTGTAATTACTGATTTCAGTGATACCTCAGTTGTCAAACTCAATTTGTTCCAAATTCATGTTCAAACACTGAAAAGTTCGAGAACTGAACATATTTTTCCCATAAGAAACAATGGAAAACCAAACAATTGGTTCTAAGGCCCAAAAATTACACTTATAAATTCATTTTTTCCGGGACTTTAACACATTTCACAATGATTTCTTTGTTTAACTCTATCATGGTTCTCACAGTTTTCTTCTTAGCTTTACTGCTAGTATCACTAGCTTTCTTTGGAGTCATGATGTCTTATGCAAATCACATACACACACAAAAAAAACACAGTGGTGAATGTGTCTGACTGTACTAACAGAAGCTCTATATGTTTTCTGGGGAAAAGTGGTGCTTAGACCCCTTTGTGTCCACGATGAGACATAGCCCATGACTCTCTCAGCCAGTACAGGTTTTTTCAAGTCGGATTTTTGGTTAGATTACCGAGCAAAGTTACGACTACTGAGCAGATTTTTTTCCAACTTTGCCATTTGAGTAGTGGGACAGATATGAACTTTAGCTCTCTCCCTTTCCTCTGCCATGTATTCAAGAGGAACGCAGGAAATAAATAATAAAAACCTTCACATCCTGTGAAGATAATGCACAGAGGCTGCTCTGACCTTCTTCTAAGGCAACATCATGTCAGAGCTTCAAATATAAACACAAAAATTCAGGCTGAAAATATTATTATGACCTAAACACTCCAGACATTTTACTAGCATCTTGGCTTAGAAAGCAATTTTATATGTATCTCTGCACTGTTGAAACTCTAAGACTTGTAGGGCTAGCTCTTCTTTTAATTCCAGTTTTACTAGAGAGAAGAAAGGCTTCCACAGAGTTGGAAGGAAGTTCCTGAGCTGGTTCTGTGGGGTATATCAAGCCGACTGCCCTGCCTTGTACTTTCTCCCTCACTTTGAGAAAGGTGGCATCCTGAATGGTTCCTCCTATACTTCCTCGCGGCTAGGGTGGCCAACTGTCTAGGATAACCAGCAGGTAAGTCTCTCTAGGGGTTGAAGCAAAACCAAAATGTCTTTGATTTTGTTTGGTACAAAATCTACAGGGATCATACTGAGTAGGAGGAACAATCGCAACAGGATAAGCACTTGCAACACAGCTGTTTTGGGGCCTTGGTCTTCCCATGTGGCCAGCACGCACTAACCGCCAGGACCAGTGGGGCAGGTGGAGGTGATGTCGGCTGCTGCCATCATCCGCAGGAGAGTCCGAGGCGCTCTGGCATCCCACTGCCTCCTGTTTTCTGCAGCTGCGGCATCCTGGATGGAAAGCTCTGGGTACAAGAAAGAAGTTTGTCGTTCAGAAGCGGCCAGTGTGACTCACTGCACCAAACAGACCCAACAACTGCTGCCCTCCTTCTAACAGGGGTGAGAGTTGCAAGACTGCAACCACAAGCAGGTTTAGAACTGTTTCCCTTTTCTTATTAACACCTGATGGTTAGTTTAAGTAAGCACTGAGGCAATACTAGTGGCCAGGATGGAGAAGCTCACTGAGACGCGCAAGAGAGCTCTGACCTCAGTTTCCGCAGAATGCAGCCTATTCCATTTTCTCAATTCAAAAAATGACTTACTGTGATAGTTATTTATTTGTTAATGTGTTTTCACTACAGGATATTTGAAAATCAGACAAGTAGAAGAAAATAAAAATTACCCGTGATCTCACTGTCCAGAGGCTTCTGAAATTTCAAAAACTTCTCCCTTCACAGCATTTTTGGTGTTCTAATACCAAAATTGAGCCCCTCACAACATAATTTCTCATTACTTGCTTTTTCCAGTCAGCTACATATGTTACCCAGGCTATTAAATATTCTTCTATACTATCATTTTAAAGTAAATATGGCATTCTGTTTTGTGAATGTAATTTAATTCTTTTTGCTGGATTTTAGATTGCTAGCAAATTTTCACTGTTATAAATAATACTATAATAACTGGTTATTTACCCTAAACTACTGAAAATGACAATTCTAGGTACTAGTATTATTTGTTTTACCAAAGCTTTTCATTATTAATGATGAATCTATTACTAATTGATCCTGTGATTTTTTCCTATGTATTTTGAATAGCTAGTTCTTCCTCCAATTATTATTACCTTTTTTCTTTTTCTTCATCTTGTTTTTTAAAATAATTTTTATTGGTATATGTTTATGATACGTAATAATTGTATTTAGCTTGAGGAGTTGGTACATACCCGTATCACATCTTTTTGGGGTTTTTTTTTTGGTACTGGGGATCAAACTCAAGGCCTTGTGCTTACAAGGCAAGCACTCTAACCACTGAGCTAAATCCCCAGCCCTCCGTATCACATCTTAATCACCTTTACTTCCCCTTCTCCTCCCAGTCCTCTCCTCTCTCCCTATCCACAGATCCCCTTCCTATCTCCACAAAGTCCACCTCCCTGTTTTCTATCATCTCTTCTTCATGTGCTGCTCTGGTTCCTAGACTGGCCTCTTCCACCTGGATCAGGCCCCAGCTTCAGTATTTGCCCCTGCAGCCTGCAGGTCCTTCTCAGTCACAAACACCATTCAGCACCCTTTGACCAAGAGGCAGCACCCACATGGGTCAAGCCCCGGGTCCAGCGTGCCGGTCCCGAGGACTGGGGAACTCCTGACTCTCCACCCAGTCAGCCTGGGAGCCAGCCATGTGTCTCCTTCCCTTTGCTCATCACTTCCGTGATACGGAGGGCAGGGCCCAGGCTTCTTCCATCTTCAAGCTTCCTATCATGAACATGGTTTGCGGCATAGGGAGATCCTCATTGAGATGCCTGTTGAATTGAGATACTTCTAGATGTCTGAGTTACTGTAAGTGAAATGAATACATGGTACGATGACATGGTACCCTAGGCAAAAGATATTCTAGAAAGGAGACATTGAGTCAAGCCAGGTGCGAAAATGCTCACATGGTTATAAGGGAAGACGGGTGCCCCAAAAGGCTGCATGGATCCCATTGTTGGTGAAAGGAAAGGGGGGTGGTGGGTGGGAAAGGCAGGTCACAGCAGGATCAAGCCACGCAGTGTTAAGTGTGGTAATGTGTGGGATGGGCTTATCCTATAGGCATTGTCTTCCCCCAGAAAGAAACAATTCTGAGGAGGGTACTAAGATGAATCTGGTAATTAAGTTGAGAATGAAGAGAATGTGGCAACCAGGTCAATCGAAAACCACAACACAAAAGAGAATAAGTGAAGTATTACAGGCAATACTGGGGAACTCAGAGGGAAAGTCCAGGGAACAGCACACATCGGCTCTCACTTTCGTCCTCCTCCCAAGGATGTGTGGCTGTTACTACTACTGTGGTCCTGCGTTCCTCAGAGGAATCTTGAGGCAGACTGTGGGCTTAACCTGTGAGTTCCCGTGACCAGAGAGCACAGCACCAGGCAGGATTCAAACTCCCACATCCCCAGAGCCCCCGCATCTCAGCCTCATCACCTGGGGAGGGGGGCTGGCCGGAGCCTAAACTTTGGGAAGGAAGGAAGAAGAAGGGTCCAGAGCCCTCTCCGCAGGAGCTGTGACTTTGCCGACAGCACTGACCAAAACAAAGGGTCGCTGGACCTCTGGGAAGGAAGAGCCCAGGGATGAGACTGCGCGTGCTGAGCCCCCACGGTGATGAGAAAGCCCGGCAGGGGCAGAGCTCCTGGGAGAGCCCGAGCTGGGTGCAGCAGAGGAGCCGGGCTGACAGGGACAGCCACCCGGACCTCGAACAAAACGGTGTCTTCTCATCCCAGCCTCCAAGTACACGTACCTGCTTCTGGGCCACGGAGCTTTTCAAAGGCCTTGTCTAGGCCATCATCATGCTGCTGTAGACATTCGTGTCCCTTAAACTTCATGCCGTCCTCAAAGGTCAAAGTTTCATTTAGTATGTCCACTGTCTAAGGCAGTTCACAGTATTTCGTGAGAAATAAGTCATATTTGGGGCAGAGGGTTTAAAAAAATGTTGTATGTTCCCAACAATACTAATTAACAAAATATACATTAAGTATTTGGTATACATTTACTAAACAAAGCTGTGGTTTTAGAAGTGGAACAATGTTGAGTAAGAGAAACAGCTGTGTTTTCATTTCTTTCCGTTGTCAATAGTATGACAAACACTGGTCACAAGACAACGTTGGGGGGTTAGGATCAAGACAGGGTCTCCACAAGTTGCCCAGGCTGATTTCAAACTCCTGATCCTCCTGCCTCAGCCTCCTGAGAAGCTGGGATTACAGGCATGCACCACCACACCCAGACAGTTTATTTTTTTTTTTTAAACTAAGAGAAGAGAATTTATTTAAAGGTGGTGAAAAGGGGGAAGAGAGAGAAGATAGCTACTCGACGAGTAGGGAGCGTACAAAAGCAAAATACTCCCAGCCAGCTTAATTTTATCTTAATTTTTTCTGCCTTCACTATTATTCTACTTCAGCTGCATCCTACAGAATTCTCAAAGTGTTCTCATCGTGCCCTGTACTCAGTATATAACATAACATTCTGGTTTCGGGGCTTGTTTTTTGGTTTTTGAGATGGGGGTGTCACTAGTTCACGAGACTCCTGACAAACTCCTGGACTGAAGCAATCCTCCTGCCTCAGCCTCTTGAGTGTTATGACTACAGGGATACAACCACACCCAACTTTCCAATATTCTTGACTAGATCCATAACACTGTGCCTAGAACCCCATAATCACTAGTTAAATGCTGACAGAATAAGAAAGGATGAACACCCTGACAGGTAAAGCTTTTTAAGCGTCCCTTCTTCCATTCCCACAAGCCAGCCTCTGCACCTGACGTCACAAAAGCCCTGTGAGGTAGCACCCCCAAGATCTGCTCGCCCTAATCTTGAATCCCATAACTCTGGGGCCCTCAGCTGCCTAATGGGCAGACAGAAGTAAGCTCTAAATCGCCACTCTAATGAAATAATTGTATACTATTATTATCAGGGTCTAATGTGTGGTAGACAAGCACGCCACCACTGAGCTCTGCCCAGCCCTCTAACAAATCTATGTAGCACAATGCTTGGAAAATTATGAAATGATGACATAAAAAGCTTTTGGGTTTTTGGGGGGAGATTTAGCGGTAGGAATTAAACCCAGAGCCTTGTATGTGCTAAGTGCATGCTCTCCCACTGAGATACACCCCCCAGCTCCAAATAAAATTTTTTTAAATTCTGTGTGTGTGTGTGTGTGTGTGTGTGTGTGTGTGGTACTGGAACCCAGGACCTTCACACTGAACTACATCGCCAGACTCTTTTTTACTTTACTTTTGAGAAAGGGTTGTGAAAAGTTGCTGAGTAGCCCAGTCTGGAATCCTCATACCTCAGCCTCCCAGAGTACTGTGATTACAGGTATGTGCCATCATGCCCGGCTTCAATTAAGTTTTAAACTAATACAGAACATGAAAGGGGCAGGGCTGTTACTTAGCGGTAGATCACTTGCCTAGCAGGTCATGTACAAGGTTCAATCCGAGAGAGAGAGAGAGAGAGAGAGAGAGATGGAGAGAGACAGAGACACAGAGACAGAAAGAGATGAATAAATTATCAGGTATGATTATTCATACTTTTAGTAATCTAAAAGGTGAATTCAGAGAAGATAAATTAGAAAAACAAACCAGGTACCAATTGATTTTTACATTTGTTAGTAGGGCTGATTAAAAATGAGATAAAAAAAGATGCTGAACTCAAGTAATAAAATGAGATTTGGATTTACCACACATGTGCATTTATTGCTGTGCAAGGAGAATCCAAATGTGCAGTTGAGATATACCATAGACACACATGGGGCTATCAGTAACTCAACAAGACCTAAAATAAATGTGCACAGTTCCAGGTACCTGCTCATCCTTTTTTTTCTTTTTTGAGGTCCAAAATTTAGTTTTGGACCTCAAAAAAATTTAGTTTGGACTATGCATCATAGTAACCCCAATACTTGGGAGGCTGAAGCAGGAGGAGAGTAATGAGTTCAAGGCCAACCTGAACTACATAGCCAAACCTTGTCTCAAAAAAACAAACAAAAAAGGCAGGGAGAGATAAAAAGAAAAAAAATATTTGGAAGACTCATTTGAACACAAGACTTTTCTAAGAATATTTTTGAAAATTCCCCCTGCAGTCCACAGAGCAGTTTCCTGAAGCTTAAGATACACTCTTGTCTCTCACCCACGAATGGATATGCACTTAACAACATACCTCTTCCTTGTGGATGGTATTTCTATCAGACATACACTCATCTAAATTAATTTCGAACTTGACCCCTCCCTAGAAGAAAGCAAGAAAAACATCTTAGTTTAGCAATTCACTAAGAGCCTTAAAATTTATTTTGATATTCCATAGACTCAAAGTCACTATTCTAATTTCACAAATAGGGCTATTGGCTATTCTATAAAATAATAGAGAGGAAAATCATGTAGGAAACCCAGACTGCAAGGTGTGGTCCCCCAACCAGCTTTCTAACATGGAATCAAAAGAAAAAGTGTTTACTACCTTAGCTTTATATTTCTTTTCTGGAATTTTACTTTCCTTTCTGTTCTCAAGCCTACTTTGTTTCAAGTCTCCTTCAATGTCCTGAGAGGTTAGAGAAAATTCAGTTTTATCACTTAATATTAAAACCTCTGAACTCACAATACCATATATTTACATGGTTACTAGGTTGAATCTGATGATTGATTTTAGCACAAAAACATGCTTTTATAAAGGAAGGTTAGTAATAGTTCACTAAAAACTTGGGCACAGTATTCATCCACCTGAAATATTCATACATGGCACGTCCATGGTTAAAAGTTCTATAATGTGACAATGGTCATCACTCCAGTATACGCCAATCCAAACCATCCCAATTCAAGAATATAACTTTTCAAGCCAGGCAAGGTAATGCATGCCTATAATCCTGGGACTCAGGAGACAGAGGCAGGAGGATTGCCATGAGTTTGAGGCCAGCCTGGGCTCCATAGAGAGTTCAAGGCCAGCCTGACTACACAGCAAAACCCTGTCTCAAAAAAACCAAAAACAGAAAGAAGGAAGGAAAGAAGAACAGAAAGAAGGAAAGAAGGAAGGAAGGAAGGAAGGAAGGAAGGAAGGAAGGAAGGAAGGAAGGAAGGAAAGGAGGGAGAAAGAAAAGAGAAAAGAAAAGAAAAAAACTTTTTTCAGTGCTATGGATCAAGCCAAGAGCTTCGGACATGGCAGGCAAGTGTTCTACCAGAGTCATATCCCCAGCCCAAGAAAGTAATTTTGCAATTTTTATTTTCCAGATACTGGGGACTGAGCTCAGGATTTTCACAATAAGTTACATCCCCAGCCCCCCAACTTTGCCCCCCAACTTTTTTTCGTTTGCTTTTGAGACAGGGTCTTGCTAAGTCACTAAGGCACTAAGTGCCCAGGCTAGGCTCGAACTTTCGACTTTCCTGCCTCGGCCTCACAGAGTGGGGACAAATGCCATCTTTATGTAATCACTCTTCAGTGTGTATCTTCAGGCTTCACCTGTTTTCTGCTTTAAGTTTTAGACTCACACATCCCGCCTATTTGGCACTATCCTCAGTGTTTTTTTCTTTGCATTACTGGGTGCTGAACGCAGGCCCTTGCACATGTTAGACAGGTACTCTACCACTGAACTACATCCCCAGCTGCTTTTTATTCTTTCTTTATTTTTTTTATTTTGAGATAGGGTCTCACTAAGCTGCCCGGGCTGGGCTGATGCAGTGTTAGCATGGTGAGCATGGCTCAATTGCTCCCGCTGACACAGAACTGACATTTCACTAGAGTAGGATAGGTAATAAGCGAGTTAACAAATTAATGACATCATTTAAGAAAGCATCATTAAGTGTTATAAAGAAAATAAAATCAGGTAATAGGATGGAAAATGAGGGGGTGACGGTAATGCAGGAAAAACTATGTGACACTGATTTAAGACTTGGAGATACTGGGCCTCAGCGTGGGGAGATCCAAGAAAGCATTTTCCACGTGGAGGCAAGAGCAGGGCAAAGGCCTGAAGCAGGAACATAATCTCTCTGCTCTACTCCAATCCACACATCCAGGATGGAAGTCTGACTGTCCCCAGCCTCACAAGACGTGGGCTCTGCAGACTTCTGCTTCCAGACAAGACAGAGTACCAGGGGCCAGAGTTACTCCCCAACCCAATATGGCCACATCCAATAGAGAAGCAAGGGCTTTTAATTCATCAGACAACCAGAATGAAAAATGAGGGTCCTTGGAGAAGAGTAAACAGGTAAGATGGTTCCTGTAGTGGTCCAGCCTCTGTCTCCAGAGACTGTGGGCCTCAGCATTGAGCTGAGGAGCAGGCACAGAGCCTGTCAGACCCATGGGTCGAGAAGACAGCGCAGAGAACTAGGGGATGCTGAGGCGGCCACAGTCTGAAGGACGGAGCCCCAGAAGTAGACAGCCCATGATACAGTAGCTTTCCTCCGATGCTGGTGGGAATGTAGTACAGTGTGCGCCGCTTTGCAGCACAGGGAAATGCCACAGTGGGGCAGTTTCTTGAAAAGTTAAATATACCAGACAGGTGGTATTTGGGAGCTTGAGGCAGAAAGATTCCAAGTTTGAGGCCAGCCTGGGCAATGCGGCAAGATCCTATATCAGAATAAAATAAAAACAGATGGGGTAGCACACTTGCCAAGCATGTATGAGGCCCTGGGTTTAAAACCTGGGGACAAAAAAGAGAGATAGCAGGTACAGAATGAACCCATTTGTATACCACCACTAACAGAAAATGCAAACTAATATAATGACAGAAAGCAGATGTGTGGTTGCCAAGGGGATATGGGAGGAAAGGTCAGAAGAAACAGGGAAATTGATACTCAAGGGCGTGTGCACTTCTTAACAGGTTGCCACGATTAGCGAGCAGCTGCCACATCTACCTGCGTGGGTGAGTCCCCCTCAGGAGCAGCTTGGTCGATAGGCCGGGTGCTCTTCTTAACCAGGTAGGTCTTGTGGCTGATTTTTGAGCTTTCCTTTAACACAGATTATGTGCGGACAACAAGATTAGTTCTTCCTAGCTTGTGAAGGCTATTTTCTGTGCCTTGCCAAGGTTGGAATGGGCCTCATGAGGTGATGCCTACCCCTGCTGGCTGGAGATGAGCAATGGGAATGAATGGTAACACAGTGCTTCTCTCTCTCTCTCCCTCTCTCCCTCTCTCTCTCTCTCTCTCCCCCCCCAACTCCTCACTGGGGATCAAACTTGGGCCCTAACACGTGATGGTAGATAAGTGTTGTACACACACACACACACACACACACACACACACAAACACCTCCCCCATAGCCCTCTTTCTGACTCTTTATCTCTGTAGCCCTCTTTATGTCTGTCTCAGTATTCCACTGAGGCAGTTTCTTTCATAGTCTTTCTAAAACAGTCTGCTATCCAGCACTTGCCTAGCATACATGAAGCTCTGGGTTTGGTCCCCACCGCAGCCCCCCAGAAAAGAAAGCAAGAAAATGTCTGCTGCCTGTCTTTCCTAGACTCGACCTGCTGGTGATGGTCCAAGATTCCCGCCACTAACCAATGTCTGCTTTGAAAGAACCACCTCCAAACAGCCCAGGGG
>PVJO010003696.1:0-119451 GCA_004026905.1 Hystrix cristata | reverse complement strand
AGATCAGCATACTAGTACAAATGTAAGAGGCAGGCATTCAGTTAAATTTCACTAATCAATAGCTTTAGAAGCTGGGCATGAGGATCATAAGTTCCACTCCAGCCTGGGCAACTTAGTGACTTAGTGAGACCTTAAAAAAGGGGTGGGGTTGTAGCTCAGTGTGAAGGTCCTCAGTTCAGTCTCCAGTGCACCGCCCCCCCGTGCACACATAAAAGAGCTTTAGGAAATTTGCAGTATTAAGGGAAGGGAGGGAGGAGATGGGAACAGGGACATAAAAACAATTAAGATGTGTTATGTCCCTGTACCAACATATAATCATTTTATACTGCAAATATATACTAATAAAATCAAAATTAAAAAAAACTTAATACCAAGCAAATAATACCCCAATCAATAAGTGGGCAAATGAACTGAAAAGAGGCTTCTCAAGGAAAAAAAAAGGACTAATGGCCAAAAAGTATATGAAAAAACATTCAAAATCGTTAGTTATTAGGAAAATGCAAATTAAAAATTATACTGAGGGATTGGAGATTTAGCTCAAGAGGTAGAATGCTTGCCTAGTAAGTGCAAGGCCCTGAGTTGGAGCCACAGCACCCCCCTCCAAAAAGAAAACCAAAACTAAAAATAGAGCTACCATATGACCCAGGTAAAACACTCCTTGGTAGATAGCAGAAGGGATTAAAGTCAGCATATTATAGGGATACCTGCACACCTATGTTTATTTCAGCACCGTTCACAAAAGCCAAGACTGGGAAGCAGGCTAGGTGGCTATCAACAGAGGAATGAATAAAGAAAATGTGCTATATATACACAGTGGAGTGTTCTTCAGCCACAAAGAACACAATTATGTCATTTTTCAGGAAAACTGGTGGAACTGAAGATCATCACGTTAATGAAATATGTGGAACCTAAAAAAAGAGACATGAAATAGGAGACTATTATTAGACAAGAGGAAGGGATTAAGGGTGAAAGAGAAGGAGTGTAAAAGAGGGTAATGAGGGGGATGGATATGACCAAGGTATGTTATATTCATGTGTAAAAATACCATATTGAAACCCAGTATTTTGTAAGATTAATAGGCCTAAGATATAGATAGATAGATAGATGCAAATACACACACACACACACACACACACACACACACACACACACACATATATAAATTTTTGTTCGGTGCTGAGGATTAAACTCAGGGCCCTGCACTTGCTAGGCAAGCACTCTACCACTGAGCTAAATCCCCAACCCTCATAAAGCACATTTTTAAAATATTTGCAATATGGTGTAATTGAAAAATTATTTCACTTCCTTATAATAAACTAAGCTCCTATTAGCATCTTTGGTTCCAATTAGCCATATGACATCAAGCCTTTGTATTTCTGAAGGTTAGGAGGCTCAATAGGATCAACAATTCTCAACTTCAATTGCAGATATGTACTCCCACTTGAGGAATTAGTGGGGGAAAAAAACAACAGATTCCTGGCCCTAGCCAAAAACTATACATTTAGAATCCCTGAGGGTGGTGACAGCTGGATGTGTAAGAATACTTATTTAAATTTGGTCAGTGTTTCTTTTGAGCCAGCTCACACAGGTGCTTCTCAAATTTTAATGTGCCTATGCCTCATCTAAGATGCTTGTTAAAATGTAGAGTCTAAACCAGTAGGTCTGAAACAGGGCCTGAGATTCTTCAGTTCCAACAACCTCCCCAGGTGCAAGATGCTGCTGCTTCATGGCCCACTCTTTCAACAGATTTCCTCAGGTCAAATCTTTCAGCACCCAACTAAGCACACAGGCATGCCCCTCCACAACCAGAATGTCTCACATGCTCCATACTTAAATTGCAAGTGCAATTAACTCTTGCCTTTGTTTTTTTAACTATGCAAAAAGAGGCACAGACTCCTATTGTGCCTGACATGAAAAGAAGGTCGTTTTTGCTGAAACAAGGTCTTGGTGTGTAATTCTGACTGGATTTGAACTCTCTATGGAGCCCGGGCTGGCCTTGAACTTGAACTTGAGGCCATCCTCCTGCTTCAGCTGGAATTACAGGTGTACACCAGCATGGCCTGGCTTGAAAAGAGTGTCTTAATGTCAGGATGGAGAAGGTAAGTTACAGTATCTTCCATCTTAGACCTCTTGCCTTTTTTGATTTGAAGGATGCAAAGCCATTGTCAACAAAACACACACTTTCTAGCTTATTATTTATGCTGTCAAAGTCATTTAATCTCTCCTAAAGTGACCTGAATCTCAAAAGGAAATTGAAGTCCTCAAGGGAAGCAAAGTTCTGTAAGAAACACAACTTGTAGTTAGAACAATACCACTAAAGTATATCCATCACCTAATGTTGCTGCCTAAGAGAAGACATACGTTGTGTGCATTTTAAATAAGCCTGTGATCTAGAATTTAATATAATAATAAAAGCAGCTAATGTTTGAGTTTTATCATTTGCTAGGCCTTGCTATAATTTATACCAATCAAGTCTTTAATTCCTGTTTTATAGCTGTGTAATTCTAGAGCAAGTGAATTTTAGAAAATTAATAAAAGCAAATGCCAGAATTTCATCAAAAAATAGAAAAAGACTGACTCTGTAGAACCAGTAGTCTTCCAGGCAGACTAATTAAAGGATGATAGCATAACAAAGTTAATAAATTGCAGATAATAATCAAAGGTGTGTAAAGCTTCAAATCCACGCTAATGTTTGAAAGATCAAGAACCGGAAGCTGCTTTGCTAGGTGATCGCCATGAACTCTCTTTCTGTGGGTTGTTAGAAAGAACTCTGTATTTAGTGAATGAGGATAGAGAGGAATCATCGTGAATGTGCGGGTAGTAGAGCAGGGGTTATCAACCGCTGCTGCCGTCTACAGGAGACATTTTCAAAGGTCAAGGCTAGAGGGTGTGTGTGCTCTTAGTGTCTAACATGTAAAGGGCCAGAATGAAGCTAAACATCCAAATGCACAGGATAAACCCCACGACAAAGAATCATAAAGCCCAAAATGTCAATAATGCAGATGCTGAGAAAACTTAGAGCACTGTACCAAGATTTTACAAAGCTAAAATGAATTTGTGAAGAGTCTGAATTATAATCTTTTTAAATTTAATTTTTACATATCTATAGTAATGCTAACCATGTGTAGCATGGTGCCTTCAGCAACAAATCCTTACAATCATTTTGGCAGTGTTGTTGCTACTTGTTACCATGTTCCTACCTGCCTCAAAAAAACAATTTCTTCCATTTAGTAGAATGAAAGCTGCCTCTAGGATTGCTCCAAAACCTTAATTCACTTAAACTCTTTGCACTCGTCACTCTGCTACATAGCAGGCCTCAGGGAGACAGAATAAAAACAATAATGACAAAACCAAGACAAGGAAAAAATAATCAAAACCAAAACCTACTGACTGTGGCCTCAGGAAGTCTATAGTCCAGAGTGAAGATAAGTGAAGAATTTAAAAGCTTACAAGGTAACAGTAAACTATGAGCACAGGTCGTGGCCAATTAACACAGGAGTAAGAGAGAAAGAGTGTTTCCACAAAGTTGTGGTATGGAAGCTGAGTCCTTCCAAGTGGGTAAAGAAGTTAGGGAATAGGCTTTGGGTATGAGGCTGCTGATATAAAGATGTTATCTATGTTTCTCAGCTGTGTCTTTGATAACAGCAACAGAGACAAAAATAGCAAACAACATTTTGTGGAGCAAAAACCAGGAGGCTGGCACTGCTCTGAACTCAGCTAATCCTCCAGAAGGCCTGTGGGTTCGGTACTATTATTAGCCTCATTTTATAGATAAGTAAGCTGGGGCATGGTGTGGTTCAAGTGACTTGCACAGGGTCACACAGCTACAGACTTGCAGTTGGGATCCAAACTTACTTAATCTGACTTTAAACCATTACCATATATCACTAGAAGAGCCAGAAGATATGAACACTGTCTTTGAGAAGGACTGTGAGGAAAGAGATTTAGCCAGAATTACTCTCAGATGCACAGTATACCTACTGAGTGGAAGGCATGTGCCTGGTAAACCGTGTTTTGAAGGTAAAGATCAAACTTCTTACCATGGATTACCAAAACCCTGCCTGCTCAGTACCTCATACTGAGATTATGTCTAGCCTAATTCTCCTTAGTCTGTTTAGGGATATGCAGTCTTTTCCAGCCTTTCTGGATCTTTCTGGATCTAGATTACATCTGCCATGGTCTTCTCTCTCTTTTCAAAACTGCAGTTTTGAAGAACCAGCCCTCTTTATCCTTGTCAAAGCTAGGTTTCAATGAGAGAGAGAGAGAGAGAGAGACAGACAGAGAGAGAGAGAGAGAGAGAGAGAAAGAGAAAAGTCTGAGCTCTCCAAAGGCCTTTAAAGCCCTCTTAGCAAAGCTAGAGGCCCCTGAAGCACTGCCTTCCCAGTAGAGGTGGAGCCACTGAGGAGTGCCCTTTGAACAAAGTCCTTACCTGAGGTAACATCCAGCCCACATTTTCATACACAGTCAGAGATACTGATAAACAGCCTCTGGCAGAGCTGGCAGAGCTGACCCACACATCCACTGCATCGCCAAGAAGATAGTCCTCTTCAGAATGAGATCATTCCAGTATCAGCTGAGCTCCCTGGCCCTAAAGGTATTTGGTTTCTTCCAGCTCTAAGGGACTAAAATTCCAAACCTCAAGACTCCTAGGAAGACGTCATGGTAGTTAAGAGCACAAGCCTAGCTTGGTGGCTTTGAGTAAGTCATTTAACTTCTCTGAGCTTGCGACTGAAATAATAATCATAGTTTGCTTACTAGCCCATATGACATAATACAGGTAAAATAGCCAAGTATTTGGCATATAAAGTCCTCAATAAATATTTATTTTTATTACTAAAGAAATGAACAATTTGTGGGAAAAAATACTCTGTTTATAGATGCATACAAAACAGTAGAAGGTTATACACCAAGTTTTCACCGGAATATGAGGGAAATTTCACATTTTATATATATGTAATTTTCTAAACTCTTACCCCTGGCTTGTATCTTTTTTTTTTTTTTTTTTTATGGCCTGTATCATTTTTAACTTCAAAAAAATAACAGTAAAAAGCCTACATGAGTACTTTTACTTTCTCCTTCAAAAATGTCACCAAACATCAGTATCTTCCATTTGAAAGGGAGTAAGATGGACTGACATCCCTTAAGCGCCTGATCAGTGACCTAGGACACCACAGGGAATGAGCTATATGTCCTCAAGGGGGTGGGTGAAAAATGGATTCCATCAACGTAACCAGGCTCCCGAGCTTGTGTCTGGTCTGGGTAGCTTAGCTCTCTGGGTAAAAAATGTTTTTTCCTTCCATACATTTGATTGGTCTGTGTCAAACCTTGCTCTGTATCTAAGTTTTGCCATTATCTCAAGAGAAATACCCTGTAACGAGATCAACAGATAAGATCCTGCTTCTTTACATTGAAAAGAAAAAGAAAGTAAAGCAGAGGATGGTAATCTATTTACTACTTATTTCGTGGTCTTTACCACACATTTCTTTGTGTTCTGGAAAAGAAGCATAGAACTAGAGGAAGGTTTAAAGGCAGCTGCCTCAGGCCTCAGGCCTGCCCTAATTGTACCCTGGCTGCCACCCTAGTCAGAGTCCTCAGGAACCTGTGCCCTGCAAGACACTAAGGCATTCCCAGAGTTCCCAGATTCCTTCAGCAAGGCACACAGAGGACCCCACTGATTGTCTAGAAGCCACACTCGGGCTTCTGCCTCTGTGTAGAGCGTCCATTCTGAATCACACCCGGAAAATGTGAGTTTTCTCCTGTCCTCAGTGCTATATATTTGCTCCTTTAGCTTCTCAGCAAATGCCATGTGTCCCTGGGCCAGAATTCAAGTCTGATTCATCTTGGTGCGCTCTGAGCCAGGAAGGAGAGGTGGCTCAATAAGTAAGCCAACTAACAGTGTGCCAACTTAAGACACAACCCTGTTCACCCTTTCTCACACCCTCCAAGTTTGTCTCCTGTTCCTCCCAAGCCAGCCTGCTCTTTTCCCTCTGCTCTCAAATAGAAATGGCCGATGCTTCTTTAAGGGCAAGTGAGTTCTTTACCAAGTCTGAGGGTAGTTTTTCTTTAAAGATAGAAAGTAATCAGCAAGATGGAGAATATCACAACCCCACCTGCCAAAGTGGGAGAAGGAAGCATTTTTAAAAAGGATGAACTACAAAGAAAAGGCAGTTCCTATAGGGAAGCAGGTATAGGGGTGTGTGTGTGTGTAATGTATGTATGACTGTGTGCAATCTTAATTAACAGAGGATATCTTTGAAGTAGCAAGTAATGAAGAGGCCTTCAGATACAGTAAGACGCCAGGCTAGAGAGTGAAGATAGAGTGCCCTTGCCTGGCAACTCCTGGAAGAAAATGCCAGAGGGCCCTGTTCTCAGAGTCACCCCACACTGGGAGATGCACCACCAGGAGACACCCACCGTCTTGCTCCCAAGCTCAGCTTTCCTATACAATACGGCAGGCACTGGCAGGTTGAGCCACTTAGATGCCCTGTAGGACACTGCCCTGTGTCCACACCCAGCCTCCCCAGCTTCTAAGGGCGGCGCCCAGGCCCAGCTCCAGGACAAGGTTAGACCACTTCTCTCTTATTTTTAAAAGACTGGGGTGGGGGGAAGACCGGGGCGCTACAAATATCTCCCCAGCTACACCTTTATCTGGAACAGCGGGAGAAAAGTACTTTTTCTTCCCCCACCCCCTTCCTCCCAGGGCCTCTCAAGGAGTATCTCGGCCCGGTGTGCACAGGGAGAAGGGGACCCCGACAGCTGTGGCCTCGCCCTGAGAACAAGTTGCCAGGCGGGCGCTGAGCGCGGACAGACGGCGTCGCGGCCTGCCGGGGTCTTGCCCCGCAGCCCCTCCGTACCGAGCCTCGAGCGCTGGCCGCATCAGGGCTCCGGGCGGGGGACACACTCACCCCACGACGGAGATCATCATGGCAGCCACCACCAGGTAGTTGGTCTGGTAATAGAGCAGATTGCTCACGACACGGTTGTTCCATTTGGAAATGTCCCTGAAGTCTGGCCGGGCGAAGCGGTCGGAGCCCGGGAAGAAATCGTCCCAGGCGCGGAGCGGGGCGACGGTCACGTCCATGTTTCTGAGCTTTGCCGTCTTCGCCTCCGGAATCCGGAGGCGGCGGTGGCGGCAACCGAGCTGGGAGGAAGCGAGAACAGCGGCTGTGTCTCGATCGGCTCTGCGGTTGGTGGGCAGCGAGCAAAGGGAATCCGGAGCGGGCGGGCGTGTGTGCTCGTCTTCTTGATTGGCTGGAAGTGATTGGTTACAGGAAAACAGGGGCCGCAATAGAGCAAGAGACCAAATGCAGAATAGAGAAGAAGTGAAAGAGACCAACCCACTACTGCAAAAGAAAGAAAGAAAGAAAGAAAGCCACCAGCGGAAATCGCCTGTCTGGAGGGAGGTGGCCGTGCCTTTTCTGGCAACAAACTGTCCCTTTTTAATTCCCTTTTTGAGTGTGTAACGTAGGAGCGTGTTCTGTGCTTTAGGGAGAAAAAATTGGCAGCTGTTCAGATGCCAGTCTAAGCGGCGTGGAATGGAAGACGACCATAGTATTACTACAGGATGAGCTGATTTTGAAAATCACTAACCTCTGTGTGTCTGGACGCAATCCTCATGTTTCCGTCTTTCACCATGAGTCACTATGCGTGAAATCAGCTTGGCAAAGGGGAAAAGAGAACGCGATTTGTTCTGTACACTCTTCTGTGTTTTCCGTCTCTGTAGGCAAATTACCCAGCTACGGTGACATTCTAATAACGTGAGAATGAAGCACTCCAACTTCAGCCCTCTGCTGAGCGTGTTGGTGACATTTTAAAGTAAACAATTGACTGTCTTGAACCAACTGTTCCGCATCTATTTTCTGGACAGAAACATGGGTTTCACTCCAAAAAAAAGGTTTCTTAGTTTCATTCCAGTATTTTTTTTATTTTAATGGTACATTTTAGATGTACATAGTGATAACACTCATCATAGGGGATTTGTACCTGTACATGACGTATCTTGTTGCTTTCATTCTAGTATTTGCCAAGAACTTTTAACAAGGGAGCACAGTATTTTAACAGGTGTTTTGTATCCCAGCCTGAAGAACTGACAAGAGAGGTGTTAGTTGTAAATTCTCTTCTAAGTTTTCAAAAGATCTTATTTTTTTAATAAGGTGCTGATACCACAAACCTTTTATATCAACTATATGAGAGAAAGTACAAGCTTCCTTCCATACCTGTGGAGGAATTAATTTTCAGGACACCTTTCTCTGACCCCGCATCAAAATCTGTAGATGCTTAAGTCCTTTATTTAAAATGATGTAGTATTTACGTATACTCCATATGCTTTAGATGATCTCTAGATGACTTATAATACCTAATACAATGTAAATGCTATGTAAATAGTTGTTATGCTATATTGCTTAGGGAATAATGAAAAGAAAAACGTACATGTTCGTAACATGAAACTTTAAAAAATAGTTCCCATCAATGTTTGCTTGAATCTGTGCATTGAGGGTGGGCAGACTGTATTTTGGTTAGTTTCATAATGTGGTAGGCTGAATTCTGAGACAATAGTATCCAAGATAATAGTCTCTAAACCTGCAAGTGGTACTATATTTACACAATAGACTTACCCTACTGAGATCAGCAAGTTTCAAGAAACTGGCAAGCAATCAAATATACTTAATACAAAGTCTAGAAGACATAAGTTAGTTTTCCTTGATCATTCTGAAGGCAGTTAGTGAATTTACAGGGATTCTGAGAAATGACTACTGCTATTGATTTTAGGAAAGTTTGGTAATTGAAACAAATCAGTGCTAAGATGTATCTTAGGTGCTGTTTTTTGAATAGAGTTGTATAATGTGAAAAATGTTCTGTGCTCTCACATTTTTGTGCTTCTGAAAGAATGGGAGGAGTTGAATTTACAGAAACCAAAATTAGGGTTCCAGATCTTCCCTCTGTGGCAGATGAATTTAGGAGAAATTATTTAATCTCCTCCAGTTTCAGTTTCTTCATATGGGAACTGGGGCTATCAGAATACCTGCCACATAGGTGAGGATAAATTAAGAAATGTTTTGGAAAGTGCTTAATTAGTGCTCACAGTTAGGCTTTGCTGTTATTAATAACAGTACAGTCCATCCTTCACCTGGATGATAATAATAGACCTTTAATCTGATTTGTTTTCTATGCTCTCATAATAAGCATCCATTAACTTTTTTGTATCATGTTTTTATTTTATTGTGTGGTTGTGTGTAGACTGCTATGATGGGGGGAAAATGTTGAGAATATTCAGTAAAATGCCAGTAGATATTCTGAATTCTTTTCAGCCTCTGTGAAGACACTGTGGGGGATTAAAAAGGAGGGAAAGGGGTTGGGGTTTAGCTGAAGTGGTAGAGCGCTTGCCTACAAGCACAAGACCCTGAGTTGTATCCCTGGGGGCCCCCCAAAAATGAGGGAAGCTGGGCATGGTGGTGAACACTTCAATCCCAGCACTCAGGAAGCTAAGGCAGGAGGATTCTGTGAGTTCAGGGCCATCCTGGGCTACATAGTGAGTTCAAGGCCAGCCTGAACTACATAGTGAAACCCTGTTTCAAAAACCAAAAATAAACCAGGAAATATCACAAAGAATCAACAACTGGGACCTGATCTTGTTAAAAAGCTTTTGCACAGCAAAAGAAACCACCAACAAAGTGAAGAGACAACCCACAGAGTGGGAAAAATTTTTTGCCAGCTATTCCTCTGACAAAGGACTAACATCTCGAATATATAAAGAACTCAAAAAAATCAGACCCCCCAAATTTAAAGACCCAATCCAAAAGTGGGCAGCAGAAATGAATAGACACTTCTCAGATGAAGAAGTAAAAACAGCAGATAGACATATGAAAAAATGTTCAACATCACTGGTCATTCGAGAGATGCAAATCAAAACAACCCTGAGATTCCACCTCACTCCACAAAGAATGGCTATTATCAACAAATCAGCCAATAACAAATGCTGGAGGGGCTGTGGAGAAAAAGGAACCCTTCTCCACTGTTGGTGGGAATGTAGACTGATACAACCACTATGGAAATCAGTGTGGAGATTCCTCAGGGAACTAGGACTAGAGATTCCATTTGACCCAGCTATTCCACTTCTTGGTATCTTCCCAAAAGAATTAAAATCATTATACCGCAGGGATATATGCACACCCATGTTTATAGCGGCACAGTTTGTAATAGCTAAATCGTGGAAGCAGCCCAAATGCCCATCAACAGCAGAATGGATTAAGAAAATGTGGTATTTTTATACAATGGAGTACTACTCTGCCATAAAGAATGATAAGCTTGAGATATTCCTAGGTAAATGGATGCATCTTGAGACCATACTCCTAAGTGAAATAAATCGGACACACATGTTTAACTACTGCATAGTTTCTGTGGTGTGAGAAACTGAAGTGTAAATAAAGACTAAAATGTATTATATTGGGAAAGGGAAGAAAGTGTCCAAATGGGAAAGGGAACAAGGGAGGGGGAAAGGAACAGAGGGACAAGCGAAATAAGAAATGGAAGGAAAAAATGGAAACAAATCTTTTGTAAATGGGGAGGGAGAAGGGGGTGAGAGGAGGGGAACGGGAAAAAAAGAAGCAACAAGGTATATCATGTACAGATACAAATCCCCAATGATGAATGTTATCCATATGTATATCGAAAATGTACCATTAAAATAAAATTTAAAAAAAACCCCAAAATAAAGCAAAACAAAAAAGGGAGACGGTGAAGAAGGATGCAGTCATAACCTATTTTCAAAGATCCTGTAATGCAAGAAATAGCAGCTAAATATGAGACAATGAGAGGAGATGTGCCAGGCCTTGTACCAAGTTACAGAAGTCAGAGGGTGTGGAGGAATTCCCCCGGGGAATAAGAATTTTAGGATAGAGCAGTGAGGGTAAGCTGAGTAAAAGATCTTAGTAAAAACCAGGGCATGGGCCCTACTGGGCCCCACACCTGCTGCAGACATGTGAACATTAGAAGTTGTAACCAGGAGCCTTCGCCTTCTAATTGCTCAGAACTGCATGACAAAAAGCTGTCAAGTGAGTAATAGTCACAATATTATTATTCATTGATTACAGGCAATTGCTATCCAGTAAACACGTGTTCAGTCCATTTTTACTTACTTGCTTAAACCGCCAAAGAGTTTAAAAATAAAGAAATGAAAAAGATAAAACTGTTGGTAGCATGATTCTTTTCTGCTCCTCTTTCAAAATATTAACCACGCTTCTTCTTTCTTTGATTGGAATGTGGAATTTTTTTTTTTTTAAACATTTCTACTTTGGTCATAAAATCATTTTAAATGAAAACGAACACATACTGAGTCTTTGTCCTACTCATGCTTTGAAAGCAATTGGCAGTAGCTACTTGTCTCTGTTAGAGAGGACTGCCTTGGCCTGTCTGTTTATAAATTATAGAGGAAAGTCTAATAACTTATGACATGTTCCATTTAAAATGAAACAAATCCGTTGAAGAGGAGTTTGTTCTCATGTCCCTGTTGCTTTCATTACTGGCAAGGGCAGGTGGCTATTTCTAATCAGTCAGTGAGGGTTAGTGAGTGCCCAGTGCCATCTGTCAAAATACCACAAAGTGAGTCATGGGGTCAGTCTCCAGGCACACAGATTCAAGATCCGGTGCCTTTGCAGACTTTTTCACGGGTTAATTCCATTCTGTCTCTATGCTTCAGTTTCTTCTTCTGTGAAATGGGCCTGGGAGGACTAGGTGATCCCTAGGGGCCTGGTGGTTTTCACTATTGCTGCTGGCTGTGGCGCTCTGCTGCCACTAATCAAAGGGTGTCCTGAAAACAGCATTGTTGGGAGCCCAGCCATAAATGGAACAGAAGCACATTTTAACAAGCAAGGATTTAATCTCAGTGTTTTCCATCTGTGGCGTGTCTGGGCAAGAAAAAGGGGTTTCAGAGTTGAGGATGAAACATGTGACCCAGGAGGGGTTGGCTTCTCCTGGTGTGGACTAGGAACTCTATTCCTGCACTCACAGTCTGGCACACACTGGGGGACCATACAGGACATAGAGGACGAGCCTTCCTTAAGGTTCAACGGACTTAAGGTTCAGTGGGACAAAGAGGAGATTAAATATCCCAAATTAGTAACAACAGCTAACCATGACTATCAGCTGTTACTGAGTACCCATCAAATTTCTTTTTTTTCATCAAACTTTAATGGTTTTCAAATTTTACATCCATAGGATCACTGTAGACTTCTTAGGAGGTTGGCAGTAAGCCTGAAAATTTGCATTTGTAATAAATTTCCAAGTAATGCAGATCAGGGACCATATTTTGAGAATCACTGTGAATTTCATTTAATTCTCAGATTTACAAGGTGAATATTGTTATGTCCAATTCACAAATGAACAGGAATGCCTCAGGTGTCATACTTTATGACCTGACCTAAAGATTTAAACTCAGTCTTACACCAAATCTTATTCTTGTCTCATTTAAAAGAGGGATGTGTGTGTTGTCTGTGTGTGTGCGTGTGTGTGTGTATGGGTAGGTGTGTATGTGTAATTTAGTTGAAATACATGAATATAAGTATTTTTCTCTATCCAGCCACCTAGACTCACTCTTCTATATACAATACTTCTGACTCTGGAAGAAAATGGTTGAAAATTTTATCACCGCACATTATAATCTTTAGACGACGGGATTATGAGTGTTCTATTTTTTAATTTATGCACTTTTTTCTTTCTACTTTCATATATATATGAAATTTTACTTTCATATATATGTAATTATCCCAAAATTCTGATATCCGACAGAACGATGCAACATTAAAATCTGATTTTCACAAAGAAAAAGATGATCTCTCCACCCTACCACTTTGAAGCCGTCCTGAGAAGTAGAAAGTGAAAATTCCCCTGATGTTTTATGTCCCAGAGAAAAACTGTCATATCCATGTGCTCCTTACCGGACTTTTTTCATAGACTATATTAATATTTTATGTAATTGTTTTTTGACATATACTTGTATAAACATACAGCATATTATGTGTATATTTCATGCGGCGTAACAACATTCTAAACGGCATCACATTTATTTAATTAGGTGTAGTTGATGAAAATTATATTTAACTGTGAAATGGTTTAAAACACTCAGGAACCCCCGGCCCCGCCCCTCCCGCGGACCCCGCCCCTCCCCTCCCGCCGACCCCCGCCCAACCGCGAGGGAACCTGGGAAGAGGCGGAGAACAATATGGCGGATGGCGAGGAGCCGTAAGTACTGGGGCTCTCCCGGCGCGCCGGGCTGGGCTGGGTTGTGAGAGAGCGCGGCGGTGGGCGGTCGCCGCCGCCACTTGCGGGCCCCCAGCCCCCGCCCCGTCCCCTCGCCCCCATCCCCTCGCGGCGCCCAGTGTGTAGCGTGATGCTGACCCTTCTTTTATTCTCTCTTTCTTTTAGGGAGAAGAAAAGAAGGAGAATAGAGGAGCTGCTGGCTGAGAAGTTAGTGCTGCCGGGAGGCCGGGGCCCTCTCAGGGGACCCCCGCCTCCCCCACCCCAGGCCTAGGGGACCAGCCGCAGCGGGCCCGGGGGGCTGGGAGGGGGGCGCCCGGAGGCAGGCCGCGCGGCCTCATCCCTGACCCCCGCCCCGCGGCCCCGGGGCCCGGCGGGCCGCTTCCGGTCTCTGCCCCGGGCGGGCGTCGGGGTCGAGATGCACCACCCCAGGTCCCGCAGGGGCCCGCCGGGGCCCTGACCTAAAGGTCTTGCGGGAGGACCCCTGTGGCCTCCTCTTCCTCCGTCCCAAATTGTCAGAGCCATGACCTTGTGAAAGGGAACAGTCCGGTCTAAACACAAGAAACGGACGCAAGACTGCTTTTTGATCTTTCGTAAACACAAACAGTACTAGTAATTGCAAACTTTTTGTGAGAGTACTCTGTGTATCAGGGGTTGTACGAAGCGTTTCAGTCATTTTTGCAAAATAATTGGGTCTTAAAGAAAATGTTGACCCCAATAGCTTATTGCCCCACTTACTGCACGCCTGTATTTTATCATACGCTTAGTTTTGTGCTGATGCCACAGATTTAAAACAGTTTCTCACTTGACCGGCCTGACTTAATTCCCCCCTCCCTGTGTGGGAGGGAAAAGTACTCTTGTAGTGGGTGTGGTGAATTTGGAAGGTTTTTGCCAATTCCCGGTAGTGCCTTGGTCTGTAGGTATTTCCCTCTGATAATTGGATTTCAACTGCAAGAAGACTAGAATGACAAGTTTAGTTTCACATTCCTGTCCACCTTTTGTTTCCCTTTGCAGAAAAGGGTAGTTAAAATTTGAATGTTTTATGTATGCCAAGTACTGTACTAAGTCCTCTATGTGATTATTTCTTTATCTTCATGACCCCAAGAAGTAGGTAAAATAACCTACAAGAGGAGGTTTATGGCTGTTCAATAATCTGCTCAAGGTTATAGTGCTGTTAGTTGTGGAACCAAACAGAGCTCTTCATCAAATCTTGTGATCTTTATTGCTAGGCAATACTTATTGGTCCCTTTTGTAGTAATTGGATATCATTAATACATATGCAGGTAGAATTTGTGGAGTTATAGTAGATTTGAAAATGAAAACAGTCACAACTGAACATGAATTGTGCACTGATTAGAAATTACTGTACGTGTATTTTGTTAGAAGAGTCCTACCTTATTCATTTGTGTGTTCAGAAAGGTTTCTAGATGTCAGTGCCTATCTGTGGCATGATTATAACCTAAAACTTTCTGTGTTTAGTAACCACAAAAACCACTTCATGGTATTAACAGATTCTGTTTTGAAAATTGGAACTGCTGAGAAAAATGGGTGAAAGTTCACATAAAAAATGATCTTTAAATCACCTTTCAAATTTGGAAAGGACACAAAAGTAGTAGTATATTTGAAGCATCATAATTCTGAAAGTCTGCCTGTCCCATGTATCTGCTACTACTATATCCGTGTATGTTAAAAAAACATGGTGAAAGTTGGCAGTGATCTTCTGTAAATGCCAAACATAGTCCATTTTTCAGTGATTCATCAATATTCTAAGTTTGATAGGGGGTTGCTTCAGAAACAGACTAGACAGAATACATACGGTTCTTTATTTTATTTATTTGTATTTTTGTGGTGGTTGGCTAGAACTCAGGACCTTGAACATGCTAGGCGAGGTCCATTTGAGCTGTATGCTCAACCCTACATACATAATAGACAAAAAATTGGAAAGCATAAACATTACCACATTGAACATTTCCCTTTTTATTTGAGCAGGTGCAGTGTGGTTACCTTTTCATTTGAAAACCATAATAGTTGTAGGTGTGGCTTTTTCATACTGATTTTTGCAGCTGAATTTACTGTGTTCTGTGCAGAATGGCTGTTGATGGTGGGTGTGGGGACACTGGAGACTGGGAAGGTCGCTGGAACCATGTAAAGAAGTTCCTCGAGCGATCTGGACCCTTCACACACCCTGATTTCGAACCGAGCACTGAAGTGAGAGACGTTTATTTTTAAATAACTGCTCTAATAGTTTTTCATTTCAAAAATAATAAAATGCTTCCTTTTTAATTTGCTTTTATAATGCAAGTATTAATAAGCTTGTTTTGTGAAACTAAATCTTGAAGTATTGAATATTTATAGCTGGTTTTTATTTGATTAAAATTTGAGTCATTTCCATATTTCTCATGTGAGTTGAATATTTCAGGAGAAAAATAACTTTATAGCTTCATTTTGAACGCTGGTGTGTGTAAATGCAGGTTAAAATGATTTCTTAGACACATTCCCATTTTGTAGCCCTGCTGTTAGAAATTAATTTTGATAGGAGTATAGATGCACTTGTTTAAATTTTGAAATTTATTTGCAGTGAACATCCTTACTTAGCATTGAATGTGATTAATTGCATGTTTAAAGTGTGTGTGCTATGTTACAGAAGCATATGGAATTTCCTACTGGTGCGTAACTTAAAGCAAACATTCAAACAGACAAAATTTGTTTTTTATTTATTACCAGATTAAAAAAAGTGTTTATAGTAAATGTATGTGTCCTTTTGTGTACATTAAGAGGTAATACTTTGAAATAGAAATATTGTGGTACTCCTAGAAATTAATGTGCAAACTCTTGAGTTTGGCCCAGGGTGTCATCTGAGTAACTCTTCTCCTCTAATGTTGGACAGAATTGACAAAATTAATTCTGCCTTTCTTTGGATAATGCACTATATTTTCTTGTGGTTTTAAAGTTTTATTGGCTAATAATTTAAGATTGTCACTGTGTTAAGGGATTGTTCCAAATGATTGTTCCACAGTATTTCTACCGAAATGGAATTTCCTAAGTGTTTTTTTTCTGGCATTTTATATTTTGTGAGTTTCACCCACTGTATTCAGAAACAGCTATTACTGTTTAGAGAACTTTACCTTATGCGATGCTTGATCCTCTGTTTTTAAGATTTCTAAACTTTTCTATTTCTAGGAAGTTACTAAAAACTGAATCGAGTGCTTTTTTCTTTTAAAAACTAAAGAAAAAATAGTGAGAAGTAGTTTTTCTTGTTGAAAATAGACTTTAATTGAGTGTGATGGTGTACACCTGTAATCATAGCACTTAGGAGGCCGAGGCAGGAGGATTGCTCACAGTGTTGAGTCAGCCTGGGCTACATAGCGAGACCCTATCCCCTCACCTCCCAAAAAAACACCTTTTAATTTGTACAATAAAAGTTTGTTTGAAAACATTAAAATTGAAACTCAAATCATTATGATTTTAGAATTTCTGGTTTTATTTAATTCATAAATTTGAAATCAGTCAAATACACAATGTACTCCTATTTATTTTTCAGGACTGTATCAAAACTGTCTTATAGTTTGTTGCTTTGTTAATGGTACTTAGGGTAATCATCTAGATTTTAATATGCCTTTCCATTCTTTACAGTCTCTCCAGTTTTTGTTAGATACATGTAAAGTTCTAGTCATTGGAGCTGGCGGCTTAGGATGTGAGCTCCTGAAAAATCTGGTAATATATATGTATAAGTATATATATGAAATATTCTTTGTGATAAATACACCCTTTTGCTTTTCTCTCATACTAGAAAATTTCTTTTATTGTGATTATTAACTTTTTCTTTTGAGTATTTGTTAGACAAGTTTAGTAGGTCAAATTCTAGGTAGTAATTGAAATAACTGTAATTTTAGACTTTTTTATACTCCAGAATTCTCAACCACAAAGTCATTGATAGAATTTCTCCTATTTTCTTTGCTGCGCTTTGCCAGACAAATTTTGGTACTTCCTCTTGCAAAATGCTTAGTTTATTTCACTGAAGTAAATAACAAATCAAGTAGTGTAGTTTCACATAATTTACTATTTATTTTCCTTCTCTGAATAACCCAGCTAGGTGGGTAGGGCGTCGTGTCATTTTATGTAGAGAGATACTGAGGTTTGGAGAAATGAAATGACTAATATTTCTGGATTATAATGATGTGCCTGCAATCTGATCCAGGTCATCAGTTCCCAAATAAGTATTATGTTTTTACTGACCATTAGGTCATTCTATTTGATGACCATAATGGTGGTAGATGCATAAAATTAGGGACCACTAAACCTTTCATGAAGCTATTTCTATTCACCGATTAGATGTCCATAGTTTGTTATGTAATTAATTGGTTAATTGACTTCTTGTAGCCATACTAGCTTTTTGTAAGTTTTTACTGTTTTTTTTTGTCCTTGAGGGGTGCTGGTATTGAATGCAGGGCATTGCACTTGCTATGCAAGAGTTCTACCACTGAGCTAAATCCCCGGCCTCTTTACCAATTTATTTAACAAATGAGAGGGGTGATGTAGAGCTGTTGTATGCCAGGCTCCTCATTGCTGTGTAGAAAGGTGGAAGTGCTGCAGCAAGTCATAGAAGGACCTATGTACCTGACCAAGGCAGTTACAGTCTAAATATAAACACAGCCACATTAATTTTGCTAGGAAATGCTAATGTTATTCCTAATGAAGTTGCAAAAACTTACATATGTGTCACTCTTCTGTTGGATTCTGTGGAAATTGTAGGTCACCATGATCTGTGCAGTGAATTTAAAGATTTATTGGGGAGATAAGTCTCATACAAAATAAACAGTAGTATGTTTGATATACTGTACTCAGTGGTGGGACATCAAAATAACAGTATATTTTGGATGTCAGTACTCTTAGTAGTGTGGAAACAGGAAGCTCTTAGAAAAGGGTTTTAATGGTGCTTCTACATTTTGAAGCCATTGTTTGATAATATATATACTAATTTTATTTAATTAATTAATTTATTTGATATATACTAATTTTAAATGTGAAATAGTTAAAGATTAAATCTGAGGATTAGTTATCAAGCACCCTTTAAGGAGTGATCCTGTTTTTTATTTATTGTTTTATAGTAATCTCATCTACACAAGAAAATTAGGACTTTATATTTTATCACTTGTTACTTATTTCAGACATAAGCACATAGAGATGCTTTTTTGTGTGTGACTGTAAGCCCCCTCAAGGGTCATTCTAAAAAAGAAACCGTGACATTAATATTACTGAGTAAGCTATTATTTTTGAGCCTTCTTCCCCATATGTCAAGCACCATTTTAGAGGTTGGCTATATAACACTGAAAAATATAGACAGATATTTATGTTTGTAGGCTTCACATCTAGTTGAAGGAAAAAGACAAGTGAAATATATAGTATATTATATGGTAACAAATGCTGTGAAGAAAGGATGTGAGATAGGCATTCTAGGAGTAAGGGAAAGGATTTCTGAAAAAGTTACTGAGTAAGGTGGTGAAAAATTTGCTATACAGATATCTGGAGGAAAATCACTCAAGTCAGAAGGAACAGCAGGTGCAAAGCCATAAAAATTTTGAGTTGTTCTCTTTTGATTATAGACTGTTTAAACTCAGTGGGTAAACACTTTACCTTTATAAGAACCCTGCATTCTGTATGCTTTGTAAGACTTTTTTAGCCATAAAATGAAATTATGCAGAGTATTACTGAGAATTTGTAGGGTTAGGACTACATTGAAAACAGATTTTAAATTGTCAGAAATGTAAGAAAACTTGTGCTTAATTGGATTGTTTTTATTCCCACAGGCGTTGTCTGGTTTTAGACAGATTCATGTCATAGACATGGACACTATAGACGTTTCCAATTTGAATAGGCAGTTTTTATTTAGGTAAGTTTTAATATCTTTGTTACTTTAAACTCTGATAAACATTTGAACATGAGATATCTTTTAAAAACATTTGAGAGTATAACACTTCTTTTATTTAAAAAAGAAATAATAAAAGAACTGCCACTCAATTTTAGGTAAAATTTTGTAAATAAAACTTCGGACATTAAGGTGAAAGTAGTTTCACATGCAAATAAATATTTTTTTTCTTGTGGACCTTTTTCAGTCTGACACATTTTTCAGTGTATGAATGCTCTAAAGAAAACCTGCTGAACTGATTAGTTATTGATAACAGGCAATTCCCTTTAATTTGTGGCTAAAATGGTTGAAGATTATAATGATAGTTAACAGTAACTGTTTATTTTAGTTTAAGTACTTTCTAAACTCTGTATTACCTTGTTTAATCTCAGAGTGATCCTCAGGGTAAATACTTGCTTTCAAAGTTAAGTAAATTGGGCAACATTTCCAGTAAAAATAATGTATATAAAAGGCCACAGTCCTAGAATGAGATATCCGATCCTGTAATCCAGGTTGGGTAAATTAGCAGTCTCTATGCAAGCCATCTACGAGTTCCTTTTTCTTTTGGTATCTACTGTGAAAGCACATAAAATACATAATTTAGAAGAATCATAGAAGTCTACTTTATCCCCTTTGCATACCCTGTGGGTAGAGTAGTTGAATGCCACACTAAAATCAAACTCTCCAATTATATTGTCACAGAGCATTTTCTGTGCAAATTAGACATGGTGAGAATAAAACTTGTGTCAGATTTGAATCAAAAGAATACTGTTTTAGTGGAAAAGAGAAAAATTGACCTGTTAAAGTGTTTTTGTTTAGAATTCCAATTTTAAATAAAATTTCTAACAATCACATTTTATGTGTTATTTTCATTTGTTTACATTGTTTATGCTGGGTATGAAGGAATACAAAGAGTTAAAATAGGATCACTTTCATCCAGGTATTTTCTAGGCTAGTGGTTATGATAGGCATGTATATGATAAAAAGTATGTTATGAAAAAGTAATAAGGAAACACTGTAACATGAAGGAGTGATTTGGAGAATTAGGAAGTACTAGGAAAGAAAATACTTTTTGTACTGATTGGAAGGTGGAATTTGTGTTCTTTCCTTTAAATCTATAGTTATTATGTAAAAGTAACATTTATTTATTTATGTTTTGATTTTTTGAGACAGAGTCTTGCTATGTCGTTCACGCTGGTCTTGAGCTCACTGTGTGGCCCAGACTGGCCTCAAACTCATGGCAGTCCTCCTGCCTCTGCCTCCCAAGTGCTGGGATTACAGGTGTATATTGCCATGCCTGGCGAGAGTAACATTGTGAAGCTTTATATTTTTAGCTTTTATATTTTCATTAAAATGTTGATAGTCAAGCATAGTGGCACACACCTGTAATCTCAGCACTAAGGAGGCTGGGGCAGGAGGATTGCCACAAGTTTGAGGCCAGCCTCGGCTACATAGTGAGTTCAAGGCCAGCCTGAACTACACAGCCTGACCCTGTCTCAAGTAAAAAACAAAAGGAAAATGCTGATAATATTTGCACTTTTAGGTTTTGACTTTAGAATTATTCCTTCTTTATGTACAAGATTGAAGCTTCTTAAAGGGTCCAGAATTTACTAATCAAAACACACAGGAAGAAGGTGGTAGTAGAAGATTCTTGTACCTCTAGAATGAATCTTGTGCATTTTTCAGTCGACATTTCTGTAGTAACAGACAACTTGAGGTTCTGCGGTTCAGTCTTAACACATGGAAGATTGTAGGTCTGGGATAATTTTTTTATACCGGGAAATACCACAGTGGGGAGTGGCCAGGAAACATCACTGTTTTCCCTACTGTACCTGGGGAAAAACTAGTGTTCAAATTTTCACTGAAATACATATTCAGACATGTTAATTTGAACCATAAGCAAAGGGGGACACTTAGGATTGAATAATTATTCATCTGAAGTTACTGTTGATATAAAAATACTTCGGTAAAAATATTCTTTATAAATATTCCGTAAGTAATATTTATACATCTGTATTTAAATATCTACATTTATGTTGTGAATAATAATTTAAATATTTTTTTCCTGTAGGCCTAAAGATGTTGGAAGATCTAAGGCTGAAGTTGCTGCAGAATTTGTAAATGACAGAATTCCTAATTGTAATGTAGTTCCGTATCCTTTTGACAAGACTGTTAAGTTTTTTTAAGTTCTTTTATTTATTTATTTACTTATTTTTTTATCCCCCCCTTAAGTTCTTTTATTATAAAAGAGGTGTTTAACAGAGAAAACAAAGAACGTATTACTGAGGTGACTGCTATTAACACTTTGTTTTATATTCTGTCTTCTCATTATGGTGGTTATGTAAGTTTTTGTTTGTTTTTTTGGGTGCTGGAGATGGAACTCAAGGCCTTGCGCTTGCTAGGCAAGCACTCTAACCACTGAGCTAAATCCTCAACTCCATATATAAATATTTTTGTAACCTTAATTTTTAAATTAAGCTTATAGTATTTGTCATTATCTAACTTTAGTTTGCTCTGTTGCCCTTAATTTCAGTACCAATTGCTCATACTAGACTATTAAGTTCCTAGACTGGATCCAGTTATGTTATCCTATAGTAGTAAACAGTGAATATATTGTTAGGCAAATGAAAGGCATATCAAAGAAAATTTATTTATTTTTTAATTTTTTACAATAACATATTTTTATTTTTAAAAATATTTTTAAAGGAGCATATTCACATGTGAATTTAGATCTAGGGAACTTTAATATTATGTTTTCTTGAGTTTTGTTTGTTTTTAGGAAATTTTATATAAGGTCAAGACGGGATTTCTATATAAGAATTCTCATACAATATAAAAATCTATGTAGAAAAATCATTTGTATTTCCATATGCTAGTAATGAGTGCCTGGAGAATAAAATTTATGGTATGCTGCCGTGTACTACCACTACAAAAAAAATTTTAGGTGTGTAAATCTAAAAAGATAGATTATATATTATTATGTTTTCACTTATATACTGAAAACTCCACAATGCTAATGAAAGAAATCAAAGAACTAAATAAATGGAGAGAATGTCCATGTTTTAAAGTTAGAAGCTTCAATATGCTAATGATATCTCTTGTCCCCAAAAGTATATAAATGTGTAGCACAGTTTCTATCAAAATATTAGCAGAAAAAAATATTAGCAGAATTTCTTATTGCTATACACAAAATTATTCGTAAGTTTATGTGGGAAGGAAAAGGAATACCTCTAAATCAATTCTAAAATAAAAAGTAGAAGGGGGCTGGGGATTTAGCTCAATGATTAGAGTGCTTGTCTTGCAAGGACAAGGCCCTGGGTTCAATTCCCTGCACCAAAAAAAAAAAAAAAGTAGAAGGAATCATTATCAAATTTGTATGTTTCTTTTTTTTTTTTTTTTGTACCAGGAATCGAACTCAGGGCCTCATGCTTGGGAGGCAAACACTCTAAGCACTGAGCTAAATCCCCAGCCCAAATTTGTATATTTCTTATATAGCAACTATAATCAAGACTGTAGGTTTAATGTCAGAGGGACAGGGCCGTATACAGATTGGTAGAACAGAATATAGAAGCCACAAATAGTTCAATATAAGTACTCTATGGCAAACTGATTTTTGAAAAGTCACAAAAAACATTCAGTGGAGGAAGGCTAGATTTTTCCACAAACTACACAGGAGCAGTTGGATGTCTTAGGTTAAAAATATGAATCTTGACCTGAACCTCACATTTTACATAAAAAGTAACAAAATGGATCATAGATAGAAGTATGCTTTATAAAACTAGAAAAATTGGAATGCGGGGTTTGATGAGGTGTCTTAGACTTATGTCAAAAGCATGATCCATAGGAAAAAGCTGGATTGATAAGCTGGATTTCATCAGAACTAAAAACTTGTACTCTGTGAAAGATCCATTTAAGGGATTGGAAGACATTCCTGTAAATCAGGTGACAAAGGACTCATCTAGAATACAGTGTCCTTCAGTATCCATGGGGGATTAATTCTAGGACTCCCTGAGGATACCAAAATCCCTGGATGCTTGAGTCCCTAATATTAAAACGCATAATAGTTGCTTATAACCTGCACACTTCTATCTTATATCTTTAAGTCATCTCTAAGTTACTTATATTTAATACAACATAAATTATATGAAAATAGTTCTTGTACTCTGTTCTTTAGGGAATAATGACAAGTTCTGTGCATATTCATTAGAGATGTAATTATTTTTTTTCCTTTGAATTTTTAGGGTACAGTCTTGGTACATAGTTCAGGCTGGTCTCAAACTCACTATGTATCCCAGGCTTGTCATGAATTCCTAATCCTCCTCCTTCAGTGCTGGGATTATTGGCATATACCACCATACTGACTATATGCAATTTTTTCTTCCAGCACCAGGAATTGAACCCAGGGCCCTTGTACTGAGCCACATCCCCAGCCCTTTTTTTATTTTTTATTATTTTTATTTTTTTATTTTTTTATTTTTATTTTAAACCAAGAACATGTATTGGTACATTTTACATACAGTGGTCACATTTATCACATTTATTTTGTACCTGTACATGATGCGTCTTGGTCCTTTTTTTTATTTTTTTTTTGAGATGAGGTGTACTAAGTCACTAAGTTACTCAGGCTGGGCTTGAATTTCTGATCCCCCTGCCTCAGCCTCCCAAGTGCTGGGGTTTCAGGACTTGTTTGCACCATCAAGCCCAGGTAGGCGGTTTTTTAATAAATATTTTTGATCCAAAGTTGATTCAATCCATGCATGTAGAACCCACTAATGAGGAGGACCAACTAGTATATAAAAAACTTCCAAATCCAGTGGTAAAAATATGATCCAATGTAAAAATGGACAAAAGATATGAAGGAGTATTTTAATAAAAAGATAGCAAGAAAAAATCCATGAAATGATGTTCAATGTTAAAATAAGACCACAATGGAATACTACTATGTATCTATTAGATTAAAATGAAAAAAAAAATAGTAGCTAATGCTTGCAAAGATACAGATCATTCATCCTTTGCTAAAGGAAATATAAAATGGGATAACCATCTGGGAAGTTTGGCTGTTTCTGAAAAATCTAAGTATATAATTATATACTGTCCAGTAGTTTCACTTCTTGACATTTATGTTGGAGAAATGGAACACTTAGGTCTGCATACAAACGTGTACTAATGTTTGTAGTTTTATTGGTAGTAGCCAAAAACTGGAAACAAAACTTCCCTTGATAGGTGAATTATTAAATGGTAGTATATCCACATCTTGGAATCCTAATGAGCAGTAAAAAGGAGTAAGTAACTCATAAACCATGTGCCAACTAGAATGGCTCTCATGGGCATTATGCCGATGATTGAAAAATGTTAATCTCAGTAGGGCAAATACTATATTTACATAACATTCTTAAAATGGCACACTTAGAGAGATGGAGAACAGGTTAGTGATTAGGCCTGGGGTTGAAGATTGGTATGACTATAAAGAGGTATACCAAGAACAATCTTTTGGTGATAGAACAGTTGGTGTATCTTGACTAGGGTGGGATTTATACAAAATTAAAAGTTTGAAAATGGAAATACAGACCTGTGTAGGAAACAAAGGTAGAGAGAATATTCCTACTCCCTCTATCTCCACTATTTAGACCTGGGAAGCTTTGGGTATTTTGTAGAATACGGGATGTGGGATTTCTTGGGCTTCTTCCTATTCCCATTCCTATTGCTATTCTTTCATTGCTTCCTTTTTCTTTCTTTTTTTTAAATCTCAATCTAGCTATGGATAAACTCCTCCTTGCCTAGCATTATTGCTTGCTTTCTATTTTTTTTGAAATCTAAATTCTAGCAGTGGATAGGTACCTGCTTGCCTAGCATTTAAAAGGAATATATGGTCTGAATGAGTGAGAGAATTCAATTTATTCTTCATAGCTTTGTAGGCAAGAATGAAAAGCATACAGCAAGCATATTATGTATTTTTCCTCTTTGTGGTGCTTGAAAAATACATGGGTTATCTTAATTTTAGAGAAACTGTATAATTTGAATTACTAAAAAAACCCCATTGGAAAGTTTAAAACCGTTTTTACTTGTATATACTGTTTAAAGGTTACATGCAATGAGTAATTGACTGCTACAAGCCATTTTTAAGTGGCGTTTCTTTTTCAGCCTCCAAGCACAGGAAAACCGGTGATAGAGTTGGGTAGGGTAAAAAGAAGCTTGAAAACTAAGGTAAATGAGGGAGGTAGGAAAAGTGTTCTCCTTCTTCCCCAAAAACTAACAGGAATGAAGTAGCAACAGAAAAAGCTATTGAAATTTTCTGTTTTTTTTCTTAGCTTTATAATAACTAAAAATCACATAGTTCGAAGAAGCTATAATGTGCTTGTTCCCTTCACGCTAAACACTTGCATGTCTTTCTGAAGCTGATGGTTAAAGACTCACACATTCTCCTTTTTCGGAATTTGTGATTTTATACACAAACTAAAAGTAGAAGGTGTATTTCCTAACAGGAACATTAATATGATGAAATGGAGGTTCAGGGAGAATATTTAGTTAGAAAAGGAATGATAGGAGAGAATTTTTGATAGAAATAGAGTTATGTTCATTTTGACACACTCCTTGAATTCCATTGCTTTGAATATTGATTACTTGTTTTAAATATATAATTTGTTGCATATGGCAATGATAATTCATTTAGAAATTAAAAACTGTGCAGCTTAATTTCTTTAATTTTGTATTCAGACATTTCAACAAGATCCAGGATTTTAATGACACTTTCTATCGACGTAAGTTGTTCATGTAACATTAAACTCTAAATTCTTAGTTACTTTTAGGTGCTGCCTCTAAAGATTACTAGCTATTCGAAGGCTATTTTTCGAGTTGATTCCCTATCTCAGGTTTGGCTTTTCAGTTAGATTGTTGCCTAAAAAAAGAATGCCACAGTTTTGTTGCCTAGTCAACACCATTTGCTTATTTTTCTGTGCTGACTTGAATAAGAATTGCTCAAGGATTGGGAGCTTTGAGAAAAAGAAATTATAACAATAAAATGTACTTTGTTCATTTGTTTCTTAGAAAGAGGGAATTACTTTGTATAACTGCTTTTTTAAGAAACTTTATTTTTAGAGCAGTTTTAGATTTGTAGCAAAATTCAATGAGAAATATACATACATGTCCTCCCACTCCCAATATTCCAAAATTATCAGTGTCCCACATCAGAGTGGTACATTTTTTACAGTCTATGAACTTACATTAAAGTATCATAGGAAAGTATATTTTTTAAAACTAAACTTGCTTATTTTCCTCGTAGAATTTCATATTATTGTTTGTGGACTGGACTCTATTATAGCCAGAAGATGGATAAATGGAATGCTGGTAAAGACTTTAGTGTTACGGGTCTCTGAAGTTTTTGCTGCTGCTCTTTGATACACCAAAAATCAGAATTGCAAATCATATTTTTGAAGATTTATTTATCAGTTAAGTAGATGTGCTTCACTATTTATTTTCAGTCATTGATTATCAGGTGAGGACACAAATTGTTAATATAATCCCTTGATTTGATGTATTAGTAGCAACACTAACTCATAGATTTACTTGGACCCAAGCTGCTTTTCTTCTTCTTCTTCTTCTTTTTTAATTCTTAAGTCCTCCATTTAAACCCTTTAAAACATTTTCCTAGATATCTCTTCTAAATTATGAAGATGGTGTGTTAGATCCAAGCTCCATTGTCCCTATGATAGATGGAGGGACAGAAGGTTTTAAAGGAAGTGCTCGGGTTATTCTCCCTGGAATGACTGCTTGTATTGAATGTACACTGGAACTTTATCCACCACAGGTAATCAGAATAGTACCTGCATTTCTTTTACAGTACCTTGGGTTAAAATTAGCGTCGAATTATTACATTTAGTCAATATTTAGAATTTTTAATAGGAATAAACATTTAAACTAAGAGTTTATGCTAAGAGTTCAGCAGTAGATGGTGTGTTTACCATGTCTGAGGCCCTGGGTTCAATCACTAGCTCCACAAACAAAACCAAACCCCAAAACACCCTTAAACAAACAAAAAACCCAAAAGTAAATAAATTTAACAAAATTAAATGATACTAAGAAGATAGGTGAAGTAAGAAATTCTGTTCTATTTGAAGATAGGGACTGAATATAATAGTTGTGATACTGTTCTGGTTTTATACATTATTTATGTTAATTTTTTATTTGCTGAACAGGAATCAAATGGAATTACAAAGCTGTTTGTTGGGATAGAGATATATTTAGCTTTCAGCTACACAATAGGCGCTTCTCCCCCTGCCAGTGTTTTGCTTTCCATGGTTTTAGTTAGCCATGGTCTGAAAATATAAATGAAATGAAAGATTCCAGAAACAGTTTGTATGCTCTCGATTGTTTGTTTGTCATTCTGAGCAGTAGAAATCTTTCCCTGTCCCACTGTTGTGTTTGCCCAGAATGTGTGTTATTCCTCTGTCCAGTGTTGCATGCTGAATATGCTGCTTGCCCGTTAATCCTGTGGTTTTTTTTTGTTTTGTTTTGTTTTGTTTTTTTGGGTGCTGGGGATCGAACTCGGGTCCTTGTGGTTGCAAGGCAAGCACTTTAGCCACTGAGCTAAATCCCCAACCCCCTGCCCGTTAATCAATTAGCGGTCTCAGTTGTCACATTGAACGTCACTGTGTAACTATGCTTGTGTTTAAGTAACCCTTATTTTACTTAATAATGGCCTCAAATCATTGGAGCAGTGATTCTGGCAGTTTGGATATGTCAAAAAGAAACTGTAAAATGCTGCAAGTGAAAAGGTGAAGGTTCTTGATCTAATAAGGAAACAAAAAGAATTACATGTTGAGGTTGCTAAGATCTATAGTACAATAATATTTCAAGAAACCACATTTATACAACTTTTATTATAGTGTATTTTAATTGTTCTGTTTTATTATTAGCTGTTTTCATTAATCTCTTACTATATCTAATTTAGAAACAGAACTTTATTTTAGGATAATGTATATGCTAATAGGGAAAAACACAGTCCATGTAGAGTTTGGTACTGACTGTAGTTTCAGGCATCTGTTGGGGTCCTTGGAGTATGTCTTCCACAGATAGAGGGAAGCTACTGTGCTTATCTCAAGGAGATTAAAAACACCAGGCATGGTAGTTGGGGCTTATTAATCTATTGATGTTGCCACTGTTGGGGCTTATTAATCTATTCCCATCTTAAAGGACAGCTTAAATTTTGGGTTATAAATTAAATAATTTTATGTGAGTATGTACTTGTACTTGATTTCTATGAATTTGATTTTGTACTGTCATGTTTAAATATCAGGTAAACATTAAGTTATTCATATTTGACAATCTAGTCAGCATTTTTCTGTGGCATAACAAAGCTTAAATTTATGTACCTTAAAAAGGTAGGGCAATCTGTCTTTGTAGGTATATCAACCTAAAGTGACTCAGATGCTCCCTGTTAGTTTTAGAAGTGTTTTTACTGGTATACAGTGTTTTGCTTATGTAAGTGGAGGTCTGAGATGAATTATAAGTGCTATAAAACTAAATGATAAGTAGAAATTGCATTTTTAAAAATTCACTAAAAAAAGACAAACTGTGGTTTTAGGTTAATTTTCCCATGTGCACAATTGCATCTATGCCCAGGCTACCAGAGCATTGTATTGAGTATGTAAGGATGTTGCAGTGGCCTAAAGAGCAGCCTTTTGGAGGTAATACACCTAATTTAATATCCAGAATTATATAAAATGTGTATTTTTCTATATTATTCGTTTGGATAATTTCATTTAAAAACAAATTGCTTTATGATTACTTATTTCTCTCTCCCTTTTTTTTTTCTTTTTTTAAACAGAAGGGGTTCCATTAGATGGAGATGATCCTGAACATATTCAGTGGATATTTCAAAGATCTCTAGAGAGAGCATCACAATATAATATTAGGGGTGTTACATATAGACTCACTCAAGGTAATTTTTTGAGTTGTCATGAATTATGATCCTGATATAATCCCTTTTAAAAGGGCGGGAGATACTTTGAGGAGAATACTGTCCATTTGAGGATAAGTAAAGGTACCATGGAAATACTTCCAAGTTAACTCAAAGTAGGTGGGAACCAAGTTCAGCAGAATCCATACTATTACTTAGCTAGAGGGGATTTAATAAAATCATTGACTCTTATTTAGGATTGGAAGAGTCCCTAAGTCATCCAAGTGCAGTCATCCACTTAATCTTTCGATGAGACATTTATTTCCTCTTGGAGGCAATGTATTTGATATTTGGACAAGAGTGTTAGACTTTTACTGAATATGTTGAGTGGCAATCTCTACTTTAGTCTTGAGTTTTGTCCCCTTACTCTTTTTTTTTTTTTTTTTTTTTTTTTTTTTTGGTTTTTTTTCCCTTTTTTTTTTTTTTTTTTTTTTTTTTTTTTGGTGCTGGGTATTGAACTCAGGACCTTGTGCTTTGTCCCCTTATTCTTAATTCTCCTTTATGTAATAGCTTTTAACATTGAGGGCAGTGGTTACATTCTGTCCTCACTTTTATCATGCCTTAAGCCTGCCTAGTTCCTTCAACCCTTTGGTATGTTACATGACTTCAAGTACTCATCATACCATTTTTCTCTGACCATAATCCAGATATCCATATTCGTCTTAATGACTCCAGAAGGCAGCATTGTAGGATTGGTCTTACTTTAGATCAGACTTCTGATAATTGATGGTTTTAAAGGAGAGCATGTTTTTTCATTGTCAGTTATCATTTGCATTGATGCTGTACTTTTGATTCTTTGTTGTTACTGTGGGCTAACATCTGTATGTTTTTGCCGCTATACCATTGCTAAGCCACATCTCCCTATTACAAACTTGGTAGTATTGGGGTGTTGTTTGTTTTTTAAACCCACGTATAAGTTCTTACAAATTTATTCTTAAGGTTCAACTTGCTCTTTTCTCTCTGTGCCAACTTCATTTGATCTATTGTTTTGATAATCACGTTCTTTTTATTTTGCAGTTAACTGATTAAAATTTTTGATAAGGCCGAACTATTTGAGAAAAGGCATCTGAATCACACCTCTTGTCAGGCCCTTTTAGATTTGTCTTATTCTTTTAATCAGACCTTCTTGAGTACTTCATCTGTGAGAAGTTTGTCCTATTCACAAGAATGTATGAAAGATTTTTCCAGATACTATACTGAAATCTAGATACCACAGCTTCTGTGTTGCTATGCTAGTCACAGTGACCAGTGAAGCTAGTCCAGCTCAAGTTGTCTCAGGGAACAGTTTTATTGCTCAGTTGTAGTGTCCAGTGTTTCCAGTCTAGTTACAGTTCATCCTTTCTCAAATTTTGTCCAAGATGGATCTCTGAGTTCACTGGAAAGACTTATGTTCTCTTTTTTTGTTGTCCGACATGTAGTCCTTGTGGCTCCCTGCTCTCCCCCTGCATTGACTTGCTTTGCATTCCTTGAACACAACAAGTTCATTTACATCACAGATCTTTCACACTTCCTAGTTTCTGTGTCTGTAAAACTCTTGGATCCCTTCACAGCTAGTACCTTACCCTTCAGGTATCTGGTTAACCACTTTTCATAATTATTCAACCTAAAATGATTTCTGAACCATGCATTGTTTTACAATGTATAATTCCTCAGCAGTAGTTAATGGCAGTTTCCTTTTTCTAATGCAAAGACTATCCCTGTGATACCTCCCTGGTCTGGGACCTTTGCCATTAGTGTTTGCAGAAATGCTCTTTCCGAGGCCTAGCAAGCACAAGACCCCGAGTTCGATCCCTGGCACCACACATACACACACACAAAAAGAAATGCTCTTTCTTTCCCCGGGTTATTGCGTAGTGGGGTCCTTCTCATGGTTTCAGTTTTAGTGCAAATCATCCCGTCTCCAAGAAGGCCTTCCCTGATTGTATCTAATGGACTGTGCCTACTATCATTGTCACCTGTGTCACACATTTCATTTTCTTTATAGAACTCTTCAGTATCTGAAATTCTGATATATTTATTTGTATGTTTTCTCCCTCATCAGAATGAAAGTTCTGTAAGAACAGATTATTTTTTTCACTGCTCCTCATCTGTTCCTCCTTTTCAGTACATCAGGCTAGATGTGGTTCCCTGGAGCACTTCCATCATGAGAGTCATGCTTCTCAGTATCCCTTTCTTTAATGCTATGTAGAATCAAGATTTTTTTTGGGGGGGTGGCCAGGGATCGAACTCGGGGCCTTGCACTTGCAAGGCAAGCACTCTAACCACTGAGCTAAATCCCCAGCCCCCAGAATCAAGTTTTAAAAAAGCTTGCTAATCTCCTTAGCTGTCTTTTTTTTTTTTCCCATGTTTTAAGTAATCTGCCTTTTGTCTGAAGTTTCTGAAATTGGCCGGCTCTTTCTGGAGTTTTGGGTACATATCTGGGAATGATCCCTCATACTTTAAGACAGTATGGTTACATACTTCTAAATGAACGATTCAAATTTAGTTATGAAGTGGGGTATTTATCTTGTGCTTTTAAAAATGGTTGGCTTTGTTCATTCTGAATATGTGCATGCTGATGTCAAAAATGTGGGGTTGAAATAGAGAAGTATGCTTAATAGTTTTTATAGCTCAGGTTGTAGAATAAAAGAAAGATACTTTCTAAAGGACAGTTTTCTGAACTGGGCATGGTGGTGCATGCCTGTAATCCCAACATTCAGGAAGCTGAGGCAGGTGGATTAAAGCCATCCCGGGCTACATAGTGAGTTTAAGGCCTTCCTGGAATACACAGGGAGACCTGTCTCAAAAAAAAAAGTAAAAAAATTCAGATTTTAAAAAGGACATTTTTCTTTTTCTTTTTTGTTGTGAATTTATCTGAGTTGAATATCTGAATCTATTTTTTTTTTTTTTCCCAGTGACTGGGGATTGAACTCAGGGCCTCATGCTTGCTAGGCAAGTATTCTACCACTTGAGCTAAATCCCCAGCCCCCTGAATCTATTATTTAAGAAGTAGTTAGATAACATAGTCTTCACATTCAAACTTTGCACTTACATACAGCATATTAAAAATGAAATTCATTACCTTGTGGCTAGTTAAAAAAATCTCCGAGGAAAGGGATGGGGGGAACCGCTGAGTATAGTATAATGTATCAGTTAAGATTATGTACTTTGAGCTGGCTGTGGTGGTATACATCTGTCATCGCAGCACTTGGGAGGCTGAGACAGGAAGATGCCAAGTTTGAGGGCTGCCTGGGATATATAGTGAGTTTGAGGTCAGCCTGAGCTATATAGAGCAAGACCTGTCTCCACAAAAAAATATTATGCACTTTGGGGGATAGTTGGGTTTATATACCACCCCCCGCTAGTAGGTGTAGAAGTACGAATATGTCTTTAAACTTCTATCAGCCTCAGTTTCCTTATCTTTAAATAGTAGACTAACATAAGGATTTTTATGAAGACAGTATTTTATTTAACTTTCATATGTACATGCAACACAGGAAACACTGTTAGCTATCACTATATTAGGCGAGAAATTTTTACTTTTCTTTGTTACTGTTTTAAGATTCTTAGCTTACTACAAAAATGATGAGAACGTGAAAGAAGATTGTTTCATGATTAAATTTACTTCATCCCTTGAAAGCCTAAAAATTAGGTTTCAGAAAATGTTATTTAAGGGCTGGGGATGTAGCTCAGTGGTACATTTGCCTAACATTTGTGAGGCCCTGGGCTCAATCCCTAGTACTGTAAAATGAGAAAATGGTATTTAATGATAATGGTTTTATTTACGATAACTATTTTATAAAGGAAATGACCATGTTTTAATTGATAAACTTTTTCAGGGGTAGTAAAACGAATCATTCCTGCAGTAGCTTCCACAAACGCAGTCATTGCAGGTAAGGGAAAAGGGCCTTCTCTTAGTTTTATTTTCATTCTTTTGGTTTTTGATTCAATATTTAAATTGACATTTTTGCTGCCCTTGTGTTTTAAGAATTTGATATCCTACTGGTTAAATTGTGTAATAAAGATATCCAAAAAAGCACAGGCTATTGGATCTTTTATGTTTTTTGTCTTACATTGTATCTTAGGTAAAGTACTCTTCAGTAAAGGAACATTTTAGTACTTTATCTTTTTTTTTTTTTTTTTTTTTTTTTTTTTTTTTTTTTTTTTTTTTTTTTTTTTTTTTTTTTTTTTTTTTTTTTTTTTTTTTTTTTTTTTTTTTTTTTTTTTTTGTACCGGGAATCGAACTCAGGGCCTTGTATTTGCGAGACAAGCACTCTAACCACTGAGCTAAATCCCCGGCCCAGTACTTTATCTTTTTAATCAGCCTAATAAACTGTTCATTAAACTGACAAGAACAAACATGTAAATTACTCTGTTTTATGGATCACACAAAGCAAATACTGTATAAAATTCATTTTCTCAGTTTTAAAAAATAAGTGGAGGTGTTTTCTAAATCTATTTTTAAGCAGTAGCCATTGTAAATTATTTGTTCTGATTTATAACTGACTTCTTAAATGTCTATTTTTCATTGAGTTAAAGCACCTTTATTTTTTTCTCATCTTCAGCTGTGTGTGCCACTGAGGTTTTTAAAATAGCCACAAGGTAATGAATTTTGTTTTTAATAAGTTGTATGTAAATCCATGTTTTTACTTAATTAAAGATGAACTTTTTTTATATTGCAGTGCATACATTCCCCTTAATAATTACTTGGTATTCAATGATGTAGATGGACTGTATACTTACACATTTGAAGCAGAGAGAAAGGTTAGTAATATTTAATGAAAAAGTTTTTGATTAAGCATAGTTTTTAAATGCTGATTACTCTTTAAAAATTTGAAGAGAATTACCCAAGCCCTAAGTATCTTATTTTCTACTGCCCGATCCCTACCTATTACATATCTTTTGTTGTATAGCATAAAGTAAATACTTTATAGCAAAATAATGTAGAATAAATGTTTTATTAGGACAGATTTTAAATCATAAAGTAATTGTCATAGGAAATATGCATGATTTCTTTGTTTGTAAAGAAAGTAGTATTAGTTCACCTGCCTTTGTTATTTGTTGTACTTTGTATACATAGGAGAACTGCCCCGCTTGTAGCCAGCTTCCTCAAAGTATTCAGTTTTCTCCATCAGCCAAACTACAGGAGGTTTTGGATTATCTAACCAATAGTGCTTCTCTGTAAGTGTTCTGACTTTTTGTTACATTGTAAAAATCATTTAAAAAAATTTTAAAACTTTAAAAACAAGATATTTTAAAAGGTAAAATACTTTCAATGCTTTTTCTCATGACTGTATTTAGGCAGATGAAGTCTCCAGCTATCACAGTCACATTAGAAGGGAAAAATAGAACACTTTACTTACAGGTGATCCGTATTTTTTTTTTTTTTGGAAAATTATATTAATAGTTTAATTTCATGTTGATGTACTTTATGTTAAAATAATTTTGTTTTTTAGTCGGTAACCTCTATTGAAGAGCGAACAAGGCCGAATCTTTCTAAAACATTGAAAGGTATTTTAAATAAGTATGTTTAATAGTGGTTTTTCATTTTGGTGGAATAGTTAATGCTTGTTCTACATGATTACTTATTAGAAATAATAATAAAATTTATTGCTCTTTTTATAGAAAAATAATAAAAATACCAAGAAATCAAATTTTACCTTTCTTAAAAAGAACTGGACTTTGATACTTATCTGGGCCATAAAGTATAGTTTGTGTGTAGTTTGTATATATGTATAGCATTATTTTTATTGAGATTTTTTGCTTGAGTTAATTATACTTTTTCTGTTTTAGAATTAGGACTCGTTGATGGACAAGAACTGGCAGTTGCTGATGTCACCACACCACAGACTGTTCTATTTAAACTTCATTTTACTTCTTAAAGAAAATAAATCTGCACATAATAGACAATTTATAGAAATAATATACTTCATGGATGCTAAGAAATTGAGTTGATGTCATTTTTAGCATTAGTGTTGCTGAAATTTGACTTTTTATTATATAATGGACTACTCTTTTTTAACTTTATAACTTTACCTTGAAGATAGACTTTTGGGGTTGGTGCCTGTAAACATGTCCATTAGTAACGGAGGAAATGATGCCTGAAGAGAGAGATTCTGAGTAAATGGAAAGCTTCTTTTAGAGGAGGCAGACACCCTCTTGTGTGTGAATTTTGTTATGGTCAAAATGCATTCCTCAGCTTTCATTTGGGTACCCACATATGCAAAAGATGTCCCTTTAAAGGAAATAAGGAATTAAGTTTTATGTAACTTTAAATATTACAACCTGACATCCAGAGTATATTGAATATAGGCTATTTCTTCATGTAATATTCATTCAATTGTGGCTGTCCAAAGCAATATTGATTATTAGTTTATCTTATCCATAATAATTTGTAAACAGTGTTATAACTGAATACCTGTGCATGGAAATAAGGAATATTTTCATGTGTTTATTTGCAGTGCCACAGAGGCCATTATGCACAAATTTAAGCCAACATGGCTGTTTAAAAAATTTAATGTTTAAACAGTTAACCACTGATGCTTTTGCACTATTTATTAATAAAATCATACATTATCTACTTCTTTTACTGGTATTTTCTAAAGTATTTAAGGATAGTGAGTAGTTCCATAGTAATATATGAATAATTTTTAAATCTTTAACAGAGTTATCACCAAACTTTCATTGGACCCAAATTATTACTTTTGCTACAGAGCTTTTTCAGATCTCCTGGTTTAATTTAAATGTTCTAAAATAATTATGTAATGAAACGGATTGACCATATTTTTATATTGTGGTTTCTTACCATGCCTCTATTACTTCAAAAAGACTAAAATCAAAATTAAGCACAAATATTAAAATCCTGGGTTGTGCTATTTTAATGTGGGAACATGTATGTAGTTCTTGTTTTCATTCTTTGCTTTTGACTTAGATGCCCAGCCCTTTAAAAAAATTTTTTTAAACTTTGAGACAGAGTCTCATTCACTGGGTTGCCAAAGCTGGGCTCAAATTTGCAATCCTTCTGCCTCAGCCTCTCAGGGTGCTGGGACTACAGTCATGCACCACCATGCCCAGTTTAAATTTTATTTAAGAGTTTTGTGTTTGTCAGTAGATGGAATTTTCATTTATTTTTCTTTCTTCCTCCATATTGACAGATTCACTATAAAACCACATATGGTAATTTTATGTGCTTTAACTAAAAATTACATATTTTTAAAAATTTTCTTGGCAAAGCCAGTTGAACTCAGGATTCTATACGCTGATTGCTCAGCCAGCATCTGCCACTGAGTTGTATCCCCAGCCTGTCCTCAGTTTTTGAAGATGAAGAAACTCCACATTTAACACTATAATGATTCTTAGAGTAGCCTTATGAGAAGGTGAAAGTTACTTCCATCTGAGATCTGAATGAAGAATTTTAGGAAGTTTAGATCATTTATGCAAAGCCATACACTTAGAAGTCTTGGGACAGGGATTTCCCAGCTGTTATTTGCCCCAAATCTGCATAAGCCCTTAGCTAAACTTTTTGAAAGTACTTGCATTTTTTAGTACTATTCATATAAATTAATACATTTTTAAGTTGTTTTTTTTGTTGTTGTTCTTGCCAGGGATTGAACTCAGGGCCTTGTGCTTGTGAGGCAAGCGCTCTATAACCATTGAGCTAAATCCCCAGCCCTGAATTTTTAAGTTTTAACATGCATTTTTTTGTGTGAGCCTGAAAACTTTTATTGTTACATTACAGTGTACATGCACATGTTTGAAAATCCTTTACTGAAAGACAGTGCTGTGGCCTCGAACTCATGGTGATTCTTTTGCCTCAGCCTCTTAAATGTTGGCATTAGAGGTGTGTGCCACCAGCCCAGTTTTTCTTTCATTCTCCAAGTTAGTTGGCAGTGATTTTACAAATGCCCTGTCAATTTGTGGGGGAAAAAAAAATTAATGTACTTGGATCAAAAGGCTGCAGGTGAGGAAAGTGACACCTAAAGCAAAGTGACAGCCTAAGGTTAAAGCACAGGGAGAGCAGGATTGCCAGTGTTCTCATTAGAGAAGTCAGAAGCCAAGGCCAAAGGCATTAATTAAAGTTCTGGGATATTGTGTAAGCCCTTTGGGCCCCTGCCTTTGTCCCTTACTTCCTTTGCACCTTTGGGACCAGTGAAAGCCACCTATTTTCCTTAGTTCCTTTTTAGCCCTTGATACATCTGAACATTTCTGTCATCCACTTTACAGCCCAAATGCCTTTCTTGGAGTCCTCCTGAAGAGTCCTTCGGGGGTGATCTGACTTTTTTTATTTTTCTCCCCCTTTCTGGGGTACATACTTTCAGCCAGGTGCTTTTGGCTTGCTTACTGGCTTAGTCTCAACTTGTGGCTTGCTCTCAGCTTGTGGCTTGCTGTCATCTTCCAATTTTCCCTGATTTTCTGGCTTTCTCTAATCTGATGTCCATCATGTGGCTCCCCCTTGTCCTCAGACTTTCCTTTTTATGTGTTTGCTCTTCACCATCAGCTCTTCTTGTCTGACTTCATTTTCAGACTCTACTTTGGTGTTCTGGCTTTCTTTTGTTTTCCAGTTTTCCTTCATTTTCACTGTAGAGTTTTTCTGTTTTGAGATTTCTCTTCCTTTTCCTATCCTGGAAGTGATTTTGGCAGGTTACTTCTCTTCTTCAGGCCTGAGGGCTGGGAACCACAGACAGATCTGTGATGATGTAATATGGGCCTGCACCTTCTCAGGTTCATGGAAGCCTGCTTGCTCCTCACTCAGCGCCCAGGGCAGCTCCCTATTATGTACATTTTAGTGTAGTTAGATAAAATTACTGGAAAATAATAACTTGTTAAGGGATAAGGTTCAGTCTGATTTTGTAAAAAAAAAAGGATAATTCCTTTATGTCATAGTTCCTTGCAGTGCGATAAACATCCAAATATAAGAGGCTGGCAGGTCAGGTGAGTAATCACAAGAGGGACAGTAGGAGATTTAGTGAGTGTGAGTAGGAGATTTAGTGAGATTTATATGAGAAGCTGGAGTGAGTGAAAATTGTTCATCAAAAGGTGGCCATTTCCAGCTGAGTATTTCCATGTTAGTCACATTTTGCAAAAGCACCTGCAACTCTGAATTTTTGTATTACATCACGCTTTTAAATGTTGGTAGAATTTGGTCTTTTTAACATGACTGGGGCCAAACAAACAGCTACTAACTAGATTAGGAAGGTCATCAGTTTAAGATTGCGTCCCATGGCCAAACGTTGAAGGCAGTGCATACGGAAAAGGTATTTTGAACCAGGCACACTGATAAGGCAGTAAGTGTTTTACAGGTGGCTTGGTCTCTTTAAACTGCTATAACACATTTTAAACGGGGTGGCTTACAATATTGCAGTTCTGGAGCCTGGGGTGTCCAAGATCAAGGCATCAGGCGAGGGGCACTGGGAGGGCTCTTCCGGTTTATGGATGGCATAGTCTCACTATCATATGAGGGAAAGGGCAAACAGGCCCTGCGGAGTCTTTACACACTCATAATCTAACAACCATCTGAAGGCCTCACCTTTTGGGTACTTGGTTCATCATGGGAAGGTAGGGAGGGGATAATAGGCAGACGGACGCAGACTACTGTGCTAGTGTTAGGTACTGTGAGGGGGAAGACTCACCCTCTGTGATACGAGAGTATCATGTTCTAGGGCTTGGGCACGGTACCCACAGTAGGCAAGCCCAAACCAGGGTTTCTCTTTAAGGGCCAGATAATGGAAGTGGTTAAATACTTGAGACAAAGTATTAAAGAAATGCGATCTCCAAACTTCCCTTTGTCTACAGTTAAGACGCATGGCGCTGGACTTTAACACTTGAAATACCTACTGGGACAACCCACATGAAACTCATTTATTCCTCACAGAGGATTTGGCCTCCTTTTTGCTCTTGACTGAACTGCTGTAAGCTCGGAACTTGTCAACAGAAAGCGTTTCGGCGTTGCGCGGTAACTAAGGGCAATTTCTGGCTCCCGGATATTACGTCACACCCCCGTCTGGGTTCTTCCGTTTCCACGGAACTCTGGGCTCCCGGATCTGGTGGTTGTGTACGTGGAAGGCCCCCGCGCGTGCGCAGGCGGGCCCCTTCGTCGGCTGTGGATGCCTCGCAGAGGGTAGTCTCCCATCTCAGGGGAGATTGGGGCCATGGCTCTCTGCTGACAGGCTCTGCCGAGTGGCTAAGGGGGTCGAGGCCGCTCCGCCACACCGTCTCCCAGGCCTGAGGCTGGTCGAACTGGCCCTCGGCCTTCTCGGTGCTGCCGCCACTGCCGGCCGAGGAGGAGGGATGAGCTGGTTCAACGCTTCCCAGCTCTCCAGCTTCGCCAAGCAGGCCCTGTCCCAAGCCCAGAAGTCAATCGACAGGGTCCTGGATATCCAGGAGGAGGAGCCGAGCGCCTGGGTGGAGACCATTCCTTACGGAGAGCCGGGTAAGGGGAGGAGGGGGGCCCAGGGCCCCTCAGGCTTCTTCAGAGCGCGCAAGTCTGGTGCTTGCCTGAGTCTCCCTGGCTCTTTCCCTAGATGCTGCTGTAGTTTTCAAGTTGGTTTTTGTAGCTTGCCTGAAGGAAAACCCGGCCCCACAATCCCCTTTGCCTTTGATCCTGGTTGCGCCTCCTGCTGACCTGAATGAAAGGACATGGACCCAATTTACTGTTTTGTCTCCAAATTCATTTTCGACCGTCCCACGCCCAGCCTTCTTGAGCCTTGAGTTGTTGCACTGTTTGGATCCTAGCTCTGTAGTGTGTAAATGAGCAAGGACAGATAGAACAATGGTAAACATTTAACGTGTGCTTCGTGCTCGTTAGCACAAAAAGATTTTTTTGAAAATGGGTTTCTCATCTTAAAAACAGCTCCTTAAATTGTTTGTTTATACTCAAGTTTTAGAGAAGAGCAAAATGAAGTTTAGAACACCTGAGGACCTTGCTGTGGGCCACACAGCAGTCAAGGGGCAGGATGTAGTGGAGATGTTACCAGAGGCATAGAATCTGCTCCAGGAATTTTACACTGTATTATATTTTTTTGCATAGCCAAGTCTATTACATTCTCTAAAATTAATCTTTGGAGGATCTTTTGTTCTAAATCTAAGGAATATTTCAGCATTTTGCTGTGTGGGGTAAGATTCACAGGTTTTGGGAGTATAAATCTTGATGTGAAGAATAAGTTATTCTGGACTACTTCTTTCTGGTTTCTGTTTTAATTTTATATCGTTGAAGTCAGGGCCTCAATTGGAGATACCTCATTTTAAGATACAGTATTTCGGTACATGTGTGTATGTTATGATCTTACTACTTTTGATATGATGTTATGTGACCTTGCAGGAGTATCTCTACTTGCTTTTTTTTTTTTTCATATGGACCTCACATTTTGAATTACTAAACTGGGATAGTCTATAAGTTTCAAATATGAAGTTACTCGCTTTCTGAGATCTGGGGCATGTATCATGCTGTATAATTTATTTTTGAAATAATGGACTCAGGTTCTTATGAAGGGGTGTGTTTATTGATCACCTCCTGTGTTTACATTACAAAAATGACCATAAATCTCGAGAATGGAGTAGTTTAAATGACTGTCAGGTAACACTACAATTACTGTATAAAGCATTCTCTTAAGAGGCAAACTTAATTCCTATCATCCATTAGGATAGTGATAAACTTAGTAGCAGACATAATCTTGCTTGTTCATTTGCCTCATTAATTTGGGTTTTTATTTTTCATTGTTTTTATATATTGAACAATGAATAAAACTGTCATCCCCACACTGAAATGCTTGTACATACTTTTCATTCCAATCAGCTTTAAAGTCGCATTAGTGGATAGACTTTATTGCAGAAGGTTTTAGTTGTTTGTGCTCTCTTTACCAACTTTTTTTAAAAATTTTTTTTTTTTTTTTTGGTGCTGGGGATCGAACTCAGGGCCTTGTGCTTGCTAAGCAAGCACTGTAACCACTGAGCTAAATCCCCAGCCCACCAACTTTTAATTGTGCAAAATCTTTTGTAATTCTACTCAGCCACTTTTTAATTTAGAAAAAGAAGAACAAAATTTAAAATATGCTTTAAATATTTTAGGAAATATTCCATTTTTTTTGTTTATCATTGAGTTTTTAGTTGTTGCTGTTTCTGTGATATAGTTGCCATTGTTCCTAGGACTTATTTTCTCTGTGGTGTTCTAAAATCAGATCTTAGTGTCGACTACTTTTTTATTTTTATTTTTTTTTAGTGTCAACAACTTTTCATATGAAAAAGCAATACTTAAAAAATGCACTTTTCTAAAATTATAATGAAAATTGATGGCATAATTTGGAGGTTGGGAACAAATTCTAAGAGAACAAAACTTTCTTTTAAAGTGGGTTTGGAGAGTGGAACTTGGAAAGTGAGTGTGCAGTTAAGTGGATGAAAATGAATTTGTTCGCTACAACTTCCTGTTCCCGTCAATTTAATTAGATCTTTGGGAAAGTACATTTGTCTCTGGTATCTTGGATTCAATTTTTGAGTGTTGCCCTTTGTTTTGCTTACAACTATGTTTTACTTTTGATATTATAAGAATACAATTAATATTAAAACTAAATGAATAGGTCATTTTGCTATGACTGCACATGACCTGTAAGTAAGGATACTGCTTGTTTTTGTGAGATGAATCATGTGTATCTTGGACTTCACATGGCTTATAAAACATATACCAGTCCTTCTGTAATTTGTTGTGGGAGGGAGTAGCATACATGCTTCTGCTAGTACAGGCCAGGTCTGGTCTTTTACCTGTACCATTGTTTCTCTTAGACAGATACACACCGGTTTTATTCTTAAGGCCCAGAGTTAACCCAGGAACTAATTAATGATGCAGTGAGCACGGAGTTTAACATTCAAATTACAGGTGTATTTCAAAGATATATAAATTCATATTTATATTTATAATGATATTTGAAATATTAGTTTAATGCAAGTATTTTTAAATATTTACTTTTTGTCAAAGGAATAAGTTCTCCTGTCAGTGGAGGATGGGATACTTCAACTTGGGGGTTAAAATCAAACACCGAACCTCAGAGTCCACCAACAGCCTCTCCGAAAGCAATTACAAAGCCAGTTCGGAGAACTGTAGTAGATGAATCTGAAAGTTTCTTCAGTGCCTTTCTCTCTCCAACGGATGTCCAGACCATTCAGAAGAGTCCAGTGGTATCAAAGCCTCCAGCTAAATCACAGCGACCAGAAGAAGAAGTGAAAAGCACCTTACATGAGTCTTTACACACTGTACAGTCAAAAACTACTGAAACAACCGAAACAAAAGTAAAGGACTCTTCTTTGTGTGTATCAGAGCAAAGTCTGGCAGTAGCTACTCCATCACTTAAAACTGAAGGCCAGCATGAAGAAACTGTTAAGAAAGAACCTGATAAGAAGGTGCCATCTATACACTTGAAAGTATCTGAAAGTGTAGCTAATGTAAAGACAAGTACGGAAAATATATCTACTGTTTCTGCACAGTCTCTCACAGCAGAAACCAAGGACGTGGCTTTGGAACCTAAGGAACAAAAACACGAAGATAGACAGAGCAATACCCCTTCTCCTCCTGTTAGTACCTTCTCATCAGGTACTTCTACCACCAGTGATATTGAAGTTTTAGATCACGAGAGTGTTATAAGTGAGAGCTCAGCAAGTTCAAGGCAAGAGACTACAGATGCAAAATCAAGTCTTCACCTGATGCAGACATCTTTCCAGCTTCTCTCTGCATCAGCTTGTCCTGAATATAATCGTTTGGATGATTTCCAGAAACTCAACGAGAGCTGCTGCTCATCTGACGCTTTTGAAAGAATAGACTCATTTAGTGTACAGTCATTAGATAGTCGGAGTGTAAGTGAAATCAATTCTGATGATGAATTGCCAGGTAAGGCATATGCTTTAGTGCCTATTATAGTTAATCCTTCAACCCCAAAGACTAAAATAGTTGAATCTATTGAAGCAAAACCTGAAGAAGAAGTAAATGAAACATTAAGTGTACCTGCTGAGGAGGCAGAAATGGAAGAAAGTGGGCGAAGTGCAACTCCTGTTAACTGTGAGCAGCCAGATATGCTGGTTTCTTCTACACCTATGATTGAAGGACCTGCTGTCTTGGACAAGGTGGTGGAGCAGTGTGAAGCTGCTGAAAGTCAGCCAGAAGCACTTTGTGAGAAGGAAGATGTTTGCAAGGTAACTGTAGAATATGGAAGAGGAGTTTTGTATGTGTGTTTCAGGATTAAAATTTTATTTTATTTTATTTTTATTTTTATTTTTTTTTCCAGAGATAAAATTTTAAACATTTAGAAATGTTTTCATTGATGCATAATGATTTGTACTGGCTTTGAAAAATAGGTATTTTGCCATTTCAGTGTAGGTTTAAGGACCTTAAAATTAAAGAATTATTGATATTATTTGAAAATTTTTCAAGGCAATGATGGTAGAATAAGTTGATATTTTAGTAATAATGAAGTATAAAAGTTTCCATTTTACATCTTTATTATTGAATCTGTTCTCCTCCCTGCTGCCCCCAGAGAGGGTCTCATTATGTAATCTAGGCTGGCCTTGAACTCCTTATGTATCTAACTCTTGATCCTACTTCAGCCTCCAAAGTGCTGTGCTGGAATTACAGGTGTGTATCACCTGGCTCAGTTTATTGTTGAATCTTTATCACTTTAAAATTCTCTTTTAGGGGTTAGGGATTTAGCTCAATGGTAGAGCACTTGCCTAGCAAGTGCAAGGCCTTAAGTTCATTCCCTTAGATATAAAATGTCTCGAAATGCCATATATTGAATTTAATATTTTTTAAAAAGACCAAATTCTGTTGTTACTTCAGTATTAAAAACAAACGTCATGCAATATTATTCCAATTAGTAGTTTTAAAGTATCATAAAATACTGTAGTGTTTTGAATTCCTAGAAATCAACACTAGTCACTATCAATAAAATAATTTTGAATATTTTAAGTTGACTTGAGGTGAATGATTTCTCAATTAGTCTACACTTAACTCAGGTAAAACTATTTTTTTCAGTCCAGAAGGTACCTAATCTCCCCACACACAAATTTCTCACTGCTTTTTCTACACTAGCTGAGGAATATTATTCTAAGAATTACTTTTTGTTTTGCCTTAATTGATACAGTCTGGAAATTTTAAATTGCATGACTATGAGTTATCCAAAATTAGCTTTCTTTTTTTTAAGTACAGTATATCACATTAAAAAATTACATGTTTAGGTTAAAGAATAACATGGAAAACAGATACTTTTTGACCTCCTCTTTGACCTTTTTTGAATACCTCTATGTTCCTTCCTTTTTTGATGGATATACAGATTGTCCCAGATTTTTTCTGTTAGCAGGTAAGCTGCTACAAATGTTCTTATACATGTCACCTAGTGCATTTACCAATAGTTTTCTCTTCTAAGGTCTACCTAGAAGTGGACTTTTCCTACATCAAAGGACATGTAGACATTCAATTTGATATTAATTAATTGCTTTCCAAAGTGGTCTACTTGTACTCCCACCTACTATGTGATGGTTCTAATTTGTATTCTCTTACCAGCTGTGTTAGAGTTCTTGTTCTGTATCCACTGTGTTCCCAATATTGGTTTTAATTGTTTTTATGAGATAATGCTATTTTATTTAGTGATTGGGTTACCGTTACAGCTTACCACCTGCATGCACAAATGATCTTTTTAAATGTTAAATATTTTGACTTTTATGTATTCTCTTTATTCAGACAGTTGAGTTTCTGAATGAGAAATTGGAGAAAAGGGAGGCTCAGTTATTATCTCTTAGTAAAGAAAAAGCACTTTTAGAAGAAGCTTATGATAACCTGAAAGAGTGAGTATACTACATATTTAAATAATTTTACATGGTCTGTGGTGGCTCATAATACTTTGTAGTTATTTAAGAATTTGGGGAGGGTGCTGGGGATCGAACTCAGGGCCTTGTGCTTGCCAGGCAAGTACTCTACCACCGAGCTGAATCCTCAGCCCCTTAAGAATGTTTTTAGAATTAAAATGTTTTATAATTTTCTTTCTAACTTTCATAATCGAATAACCTTATTTTAAGATCTTTGGTCCTGAAGAGATCTGAACAGAGATATTTTGTGTAAACTAAAACTCCTTTTATCATTAATTGTTTAATATTAGAAGTTTAAAACATGTCTTCAAAGAAAACTGTAATATAGTTTGAAAAATACTGAGTGTTGGTTTACTCTAAGGAAGTAATGAGGGAAATGTGACAAAAGAAGATTCAGAATTAAACATTTTTTTCTTATTTTTGCACATAAAATATGGTGACATTTTAATTTTCTAATTATTTGCCCTATTTTTTTGGGAGGGGGTGCCAGGGATCGAACTCAGGGCCTTGTACTTGCTTGCTAGGCGAGCACTCTAACCAGTGAGCTAAATCCCCAGCCCCTATTTGCTCTATTTTAAAACAAATTTAACAAGTAATTTTTCTCTTAAAAGTTAATAGGAGAAAACTGATCTATTTTAATAAGGTATATGTTGGAGAACTGAACTCATCTTGTTACCTTTGGAATATATAAACTGTCTTCATTCTCAAATATTTTAAATTTAGTGAAATGTTCAGAGTGAAAGAAGAAAGCAGTAGTATTTCTTCCTTGAAAGATGAGTTTACCCAAAGAATTGCAGAAGCAGAAAAGAAAGTTCAACTAGCCTGCAAAGAGAGAGATGCTGCTAAAAAGGTAATAAAAAGTTTAAATAATTGTAATTAAACTCTAAAGAGACAGATTTTGGTGAATGCATTCGTCATATTTTGTATTGGAAAAAGTAAGATTAAGAGGAAATAATGTAGCATATGAACAAGTAAATTATAGAATTTTGATATATTTAAATTTATTTTATTTTTTATATTTAAATTTATAGATTTTGATATTTTAAAAGAACTAAGCTGATGTTAGTTTGTATAATTTATATATAAATCCTAAACTGATATTAGTTTGTATAATGTATATATAAATCCTTGCAAGGTATATAGCAAAGATCACCAGAATAATTTTTGTGGATGACAGTTCCATTAAAATAAATAACACTTTAATCTAAATGGTACTATATACATTTTTAAAAATTTGTTTTCCAACCACTTCAAACATGTTTTATATACTTTAAGTCAAAGTAATTTTATTTATTTTAGTAATTTTAAAATACAAACTTCTAAAAAAAAAAATTTCTAGTGGTTAATACTCCCTTTTGGGAGGAATAATGTTGACTGATTCTAAAGCAGAATTTTTCACCCTCAGTGCTTTTGACATTTTGGGCTAGGTAATTCTGTATTGTGGGAGGCTGTTCTGTACTTTGGGATGTTCAGCTGCACCCTTGGCTCTTATCCATAGCAGCACTCTCCCATGAGCCAGTTGCTGTAGATTGCTAAATGTCCCCTTGAGAGTAAAGTCACCTCTAGTAGGGAGCCATTATTAATGCTTCTAACTCAGAATAGTTGTTTATATCAGAGTTGGTAACAACTAAGGTTAGGAAATACTGCTTGAGCTCCAGCTATTACTAATGACATTGTCTCCACATTTGTTCTTTCTCAGTTACGGTACTTGTTACTTTCTCCCTTCCTCATCAACGTCTAAGTTAAAATTTTTCTGTATGCTCCTATAGACAGGAAGTCATATACATTCATCTACCTGGATGCTTTAATTAAGCATTAATTAAGCTAGCTTATTTCAGACACTACTAACATGAGAGCTTATTTGGGGGTCCTAGCAGGGGAGCACAGCTATTTGGATATCCCTGACCGAGGAAATGGTCCTCCATTGTTGGGGGTGGTTGACCTCCTCGACCGAGTGTGCAAGTGTGCAGCTTCGGGAGGGATGCACGTGGAGTGTTGAGGGAGGAAGGGGACACCCGCCAGACAGCCAGATCAGCTGAATCAACCCTGGTGATCAGTGGGGTGACGGGTGTCGCAGCCAGATCACCCTCACATCTGCTACTAATTTGAGACTGTCTAATCGACTTCTTTCTTTCCATACTGTACTTTGTTCTCAACGTAATGCATAACCTATAGAATTGAAAGTTAACTTGTTTTTGTTTGTATTTTTATATAAAAACCTGCTTATTTATCTTAATTTAGGTTTTATATGTCTTATTGAAAGCTGTTTTATTAGTCTTAGTTAACCAAACAAAACTCATTGTGGCAATTTGATTATGAATGACTTTTTTAGATAGAATGATAGAAAAATATGCTAGGATGAAAGTAATTCTTTATGGTATTCACAGATCTTTTTTAAATTAGGAAATCAAAAATATAAAAGAAGAACTTGCCATTAGATTAAATAGTAGTGAAACTGCAGATCTTTTGAAAGAGAAAGATGAACAGATTCGAGGATTAATGGAAGAGGGTAAGTATTCTGTTGATTTTGAAGCTATTTTAAAAGCAGGAGAAGTATTTGCCACAAGACAAGCGGATGCTTCCTAATAAGAAACATTGAGACGGGCATGGTAGCCACAGTTATAGTCCCAGCTAGTTCGAGACTGAGGTAGGGGGATTGCTTGAGCCCATGAGTTTGAGAGCAGCCTGGACAGCACAGCAAGAACCCATCTCAAAAGATTGTTTGTTTTACAAATACACACGTACATACACACATATGGCAAGGAATGTTTGGACTTATACCACAGAAGTTGTAGGTGACAGTTTATGAAAGAATGAGGCGTAGGTGTATTGAGACAAAAGGACATGTGTGAACGAAAAAAAGAAGTACATGTGCGTAGATTTTTGTTTCTGACGTGTGTGTGTGTGTGTGTGTGTGTTTGTGTGTGATGCTAGAGATTGAACTCAGGGCATTTGCACTGAGCTACATAACCAACCCTTTTTATTTTTCTATTTTGAGACGGAGTCTTGCTCAGTTAAACAGGCTGGGCTCAATTTATGATTCTCCTGCCTCAGCCTTCCAGAGTACTGTACTGGAGTTACAGGCATGTGTCACCCATGCCTAACTGAGGTTTATAAAAGTAGCTCTTTAAAAAGTAGGATTTTGTGCAACCTTATGAAAGCTTGTAACAAGTCTTAAAAGAGCCCATGGTTTAAACAAAGATATCTGAAAGTTTTAATTCTAAAGTTTACATGGTTTCTGAATCCCTAGTTTGAGCTCCAGATGATACTGTTTTGGCATTTAATAGTGACTTTCTCATTGTATTCATGTTTTAATTTTTAAATTATTAAGCTCTTTTATTTCTGAAAAGGTTTAGTTAAGAAGGTTATAGAAATTAAAGATCCATTATAAGATAAATCATTCCAAATGAATAATTGAACTTTTTTATGCAGTATCCTAGGAGAGGTGGTTTTGCATAAGATTGTCAAGTGAATTTCAATATTCAGGGTATAAGAATAATAGTTAGTACTTGTGGAAATTTTGAAATTACAATAATGTATATGAAAAAGAAAAAATTGCCTCAAATCCAGTATTCTAAAGAAACAAATATCAATGTCTTGTCATTTTTCAGCACACCTTTTTCAGTGCATTTGTAAATGTACTTAAGATTATATATCAATGTGCAATCTTCTTTGACATGTCATGCCATTAAATACTTTGCTTATCATTAATAGCTGTAGTAAAGTCCACTATATGGGTGTTACTATAATTTAACTGTTTCCCTAATGTTGGACATTTTGTTTCTAAAATATTAGCAAATGTTGTGGGCAGAACCTTTCTGTGCTTGTCTTTGAAATTAAGTGAATTTCTAGAAAAGGTGTAGAGTTGCATGATGTTTGGAAGCTGTCATTGAAAAAGTTAGCTTGACTCAACTTTTGTCTATTTTTTTGTTTGTTTGAGTCAGGGTCTTGCTGTGTAGTTCAGACTGGCTTTGAAATCACTGTTAGCCTAGGCTGGCTTCAAACTCATGGTGATCCTCCTGCCTCAGCTTCCCAAGTGCTGAGAGTATAGGCATGCGCCACCATGCCTGGCTTTGACCCAACGTTTTATTTTTCATTTATTCAACTAATATTTCTTGAACAGTTACTATATTGTTGATAAAAGAGTAGATACGACATACTTTCTGTCCCGTAGGAGCTTAGTTTAGTGAGAGGGAAATACAGGTACACAGATAATTAGAAACTCTAGAGCATAAAATTTTAAACTCTAAGCTCTAGAACAAGTGAATGAATAAATGGTTGGTAAAATATCCTGATTATTTCAAGACATGTTTAAGTCATTAACTGCCTTGTGTTACATTAGTGACCGAAGGGACAACTAAATGCATGATTTCATGATTAAATTATTTAAAATATTAGTATCAAAGGTCATTATTTCAGAATTTAGTAATTTAGTGTGAGAGTAGACTGATATTTTCATTTGCTTAACGAACCTCTTGATAGAGGAGATAGAATAATTTCACATAGGAATATTTACCTACTGTTGCCGTACCCTTCAGAAATATTTTTAAAATTTACATCTGACAAACTGAAAAACTCAAAGCTGAGAGGACACTGTGAGGAATACCTGATTATTTCAATACCTAGATTAATCAAGTACTAATATCTTAGCCCTCTTCTGTATCTTTCTGCATACACCTAACACGATCCTTTTGCCAAACCACGTGAAAGTAGGTTAAAAGTACCTCAGTGTTGCATTTCTAAATTCTTCAGTTTGTGTTTCCCAGGGCCAGGTTCAGCTTCCTTCACAAGCGTACCACCGTAGCAGTACCTAAGAAAATCACATGCATTCAGAAGTCTAATCCATTGCATATATTTCATCCTTTATCTCAAAAGATGCCTTTTATATTTGACTGTTGTTCTGCTTCAGGATTGAATTAAAGGTTGCCCATTGCATTTGGTTGTTACGTTCTCGGCTAGTTCTCTCTTCTTTATGACATTGAAAACTTTATATCTAGAGTCCAGGGCAGTTGTCCTACAGAATGTCCCATGTTCAGAAATTTGTCACTTTTCTTCACAATTAGATTCAGATCAAATTCTTGGTAACAGATATGGTTAATATTGTGAATTCACTACAATGTCATATCAGTGCCAATGTCAGGTGGTACCACAATGCTTGGTTAGGGTGATAACTGCCAGGTTTCTTATTGTAAAAGTACATTTTTTACTTTGTAATTGGTAAGTAAGACATGGGAGTGTTTCTTAAGACTGGATCAATATCCTGTTTCTCAATACCTTCTCATGCAATAATTTCAGCATTCATTGATGATTCCTGTCCAAATCAGTTTTAACAATCAGCTTCAAATGTGATTTTTAAAAAGTTCCTATTTTGTATCATTGGGTAAATAAAATATTGTATTCAGATTCTTAGGAAATTATTATTATTTAGATTTATCCTTTTTTACTATCCCCAGGTGAAAAACTTTCAAAGCAGCAGCTGCATAACTCTAACATCATTAAGAAATTGAGAACTAAAGACAAAGACAATGAAAATATTATTGCAAAACTGAACAAAAAAGCTAAAGAGCTAGAAGAGGAGTTGCAGCATCTAAAACAGGTGAATAGCAATCATTATTCTCTGCACATACATGGTTATTGCTTCCCGTATGAACATTTGGTCATAGCTTATGAACCATTTGAAATGACTTAATGGAGTGTAGGAATATCTCATATGAGAAGAATTTTTCCAACAATAAATGACTTAGTAGGTCAGGACTTTTCTTCATGGCCAGGTGTGGTGGCGCATGACTGTAATCCTAGCACTTGGGAGGCTGGGGCAGGAGGATTGCCGTGAGTTCAAGGCGAGACCCTGCCTCAAAAAAAAAAATTTTTTTTTTTTCTTCATTATTATTGTACTTGAGATTCCTAGAATACGGTTATTTACTGTTGTATAATTTATTGAAAAATACTTTTATTGGTTTTTATAACATAGGTCCTTGATGGCAAAGAAGAGGTTGAGAAACAACATAGAGAAAATATTAAAAAACTAAATTCTGTGGTAGAACGCCAGGAGAAAGATCTTGGTCGACTTCAGGTAGACATGGATGAACTCGAAGAAAAGAACCGGAGTATTCAGGCTGCCCTGGATAGTGCATACAAGTAAGAAATGAACATACATGCGACCCATTTAAAATCAATTACAGCGTAAGATGTTGGAGAAATGCTTTTTCGAGTATCCGAACACTAGCAACATTTATAAATTTGTCTGTATATGGGCTTATTATTAGTTCGGCCAATTTCAACAGGCTGAACTAATGTTTGTTATGCGGTGAAGTCGCCCTTGTTCTGTAGATTTCTGTGGTACATGGGCATTTCATTAGTCTGGACATTGTAGTTAACTGTGTATTAAATGAAAACTATCTAATTCTTTAAGAGAACTTACTGATCTTCACAAAGCTAATGCTGCAAAGGACAGTGAGGCGCAGGAAGCAGCTCTGAGTCGTGAGATGAAAGCTAAAGAAGAACTTTCTGCAGCACTAGAGAAGGCCCAAGAAGAATCCCGTCAGCAGCAAGAAACATTAGCAATCCAAGTAAGAGGACGATAGATAGAAGTAGCCTTTTATATATCCACTTATGTTCATTAGCTGGTATGAATTGAACATTATATAGTGGTACCAGTGTTAGATTTCCATCATAATCTTATTGGGGATTTTTAAAGAGTACTGGATTGTGCAACAGTAGTGTGTTTTTTAAAACTATTGTTAAAGTAGTGCCAGTTTTTTCTGTGAATTTCAGACGTATTTAATAATTTTACCAGTGCTGGTTTGTAGCTTAGTGGTAGAGTGCTTGCTTACCATATGTAAGTCCTCAGGTTCAATCCCAGCACCTCCCCAAAAATGAAAACTAGATACCCTGTTTCCAGAGAAATGTACATAAGCATAAATTATTACATTTAACCCAGTCATGGTGGTGCCAACCTGTAATCCCAGCACTTGGGAGGCTGAGGCAGGATGATCTCTGGGTTCAAGGCCAGCATGAACTAGTGAGACCCTGTTTCAAAACAAAAAAAAAAAACCCAAAAATTTATTACATGTAATTTTAAGAGAATACTTGTAGCTCCTTATTAATAACATCTGTGGCAGTCCATGAATCTTAGATGAAAGAGGAAAAACAAAATTTGGTAGGCTTTGTCTTATAAAATCATTAGTTGGTAGACATTTGACTTATTTATGCTTTTTGTTTATTATGAATAATGTGCTATAAATATTCATGTACAAATTTTTGTAGGACCATATACTTTAAATTCTGTGTGACATACCCTGGAGTCACATGGTAGTTCTGTATTTAACTTTTTGAGGAACTGCCACATTTTCTATAGTGGCCACATCAGTTTACATTCTCACTAGCAGCAGATAGAGGGCTTCAGTATCTCCACATTCTTGTTAGTACCATTCATTGTATATTTTGGTGTTTTAGTTAGGTCCATTTAGTAGGTATGAGGTAGTATCTGAGTGTGGTATTGATTTGCATTTCTGTAGTGATCAGTGATGATGAGCGAACATCTTTTCATGTGCTGATCAGCCATTTATTTATATATCTTAGGAAAAGTTATTCAGATATTTAAATTCTTTGCTCATATTTAATCGAGCTATTTGTCTTGTTATGATCTGCATACTAGATCTTTATCAGATATAGGATTTCTAAGTATTTCCTCTTTCTATGGATTGTCTTAAAGTTTTAAATATTGTTTTGTTTTGTCTTGAGATATGGTCTCTCACTGTGTTGTCCAGGCTGGCGTTGAATTTACTACATAGCCCAGGCTGGTGATCCCCCTGCCTCGGCCTCCTGAGTGCTGGAGTTATAGGTGTGTGCACCATATCCAGCCAGCTTTTTAATTTTGATGAAGTTCAGCTTATCTTTTTCTTTTGTTCCTTGTGCTTCTGGCATCATGGTATTGAAAACATTCTGTAGTCCAAGATCATACAGATTTTTACCAATTTTATAGTGTTAGCTTTCACATTTCATTCTCATATGTGGATGTCTAGTTTTCCCAGCACCATTTCTTGAAAAAAAACTATTCTTATTGGCATCAATATACCTTTAATTTTACACTTTGGATACATGAAACATTTACATGATTCCAGAGAGCAGTATAACAAAATATATTCAGGCAACATTTGCTTCAAATTTAGCCGTTCCCCATTCCCTCTCTTTGCCTACATGGAACTGTTTTACTAGTGTTTGGTTTATATTTTCAGTATTTTTACTTGTAAATGCTAGAAAATATAAATGACTATAATTTATATATATATAGACTTACATTTATTTGTATCTCTCTCATCTTTCTTACATAAAAAATAATTTGCTATTTGTACTGTTTTATAACTTGCCTTATTTATATAGTAAATGAGGGGATTTAGCTCAGTGGTAGAGCACTTGCCTAGGAAGCACAAGGCCCTGAGTTTGATCCCCAGCACTTCCACCCCCTGCTGGAAAAAAAGAAAAATGTGATTAATTCTTCAAATATGTTCCTATATTTTTTCCAGAAAAGCTATGACAGTTTAAATGTGTGCAGCTGTGTGTAAGTATAGCACTTAGTTTTTGTTGTCGTTGTTGTTGTTGTGAGATAGGGTCTCACTACATTACCCAGGCTGGACTTAGACTCCTGGGCACAAGCAGTGCTGTCTCAGCTCCAGGAGAAGGTGGGACCAGCAGCACATACCACCGTGTCCCAGTTTTTGTGTATCAGTGGTTGTTGTGTTCATTTGTTTGTTTAGTGATGCTAGGAATTAAACCCTCTAGAACCTTGCTATGCTAAGCAATAGCACTTACCTCATTTTTATAGCTCACCTAGTTCCTATCACATCTGCTTTATGTGGCAGACATTTATGGATGTATTTTCTATCCAGCACTGTATGCTAGGGCTATGCCTTGTACATATTTATCTTTTCCTTGACTAAAGAGTACTTTTAAAAGTAGATAACAGGTATCTATACTTTTGGAATTGCTCAATAGATGGAATATGTGATAATTGTATATAAAAGCTTATTGGGTAATATTTCATATTGTACAGAAATGTTTTAGTTACTTTTCTCTCGTTGTTGGAACAGAATACCCGACACCCAAAGTTAGGGGAAGAAAGGTTTATTAGCTCAGTCTGCAGAGGTTTCAGTCTATAGTCCGCTGGCTCCGAGGCAGGGCGGCATGGCAGAGGCAGGGGGGACCGGCATCGCAGACCGGTAGCCCACCGGCAGCAAAGTAAAGTGAAGAATCCAAGGAATGTATGCAAATAAGCAAGGCAAACAAGCAGCTAATTAGCTTCTTCCTGTATCTTTTATCTAGGCTACCTGTCCTTAGGGCGGGTAGCACTCCCACCTTTAAATTTAGTTCCACATCCTTGATCCCAGCAGAACCATGCCAAACCGATCAATAGATTAATTTATTAACCACTCACTCTAGATTCAGCTATCTCTTACCACATGAGGCTTTGGGGGGACATCTAGACACAAACCATAACAATAAACGTTAGATCAACACGACAGAAATTGTTGTAGTTTATGGGGAGTTACCAATAATACTTTGACACTGCGATAGTGTATTGGTTTTCCTCCCACAGGTAGGGGATCTTAGACTAGCACTGCAACGTGCAGAACAGGCAGCTGCCAGAAAAGAAGATTATTTACGCCATGAAATCAGTGAACTTCAGCAGGTATTGTCACAACCTTCCTAAAAACAAATTAAAAAAGTGTGTTTTTCTAGAAATACAAAAACAACTCACCAGGATGACTTACATACTTATTAGTTGCTATATTTTTGTGGCTTATGTGAACCACAGTGAGTCCCTTAAGAATATATACAGGAAAATCTTTGATTTTATTTTAAAAGAAACAATTTTACCATGATAGAGTTCTTGTATATTTACTAGTTGTTTGTTTTGTTTTTTGTTTGTTTTTTTGTGCTGGCGATTATGTATGCTAGGCAAATGCTCTACCACTGAGCTTTTGACATTGTTTTTTGATTTGTAATAGCTGGTTTATTAGTGATTACCAGTCTTGGATTGCAGTAGGGCAGATAATCACTGCCTGGTTTCTGTGCCAGTTCTCTATTAATTTTTTTAGGCAGTGAACATACATAGGAAAAGAGAGAGGAAATACAAATTATACAGATCTTTCTGTTTTTATACATACTTAAAAATATTTGGAGCCGGGCATGGTGGCGCATGCCTGTCATCCCAGCACTTGGGCGGTTAAGGCCAGAGGTGCTCAGGAAGTTCAAGGCCAGCCTGAACTATATAGCAAGACCTCGTCTCAAAAAACAAAAAGAAACCGAATAAAACTTTGGGAAAGAAGGTAACTACTTAGAAGTCAAATAGTCGTGGACTATCTTAGAAATTCTTTGTAAAGAAGCACTTATTTAGATACTCTGCAACTTTTTATGCCTGAAGAGTTGCTTAGAAAAAAAATTTACAAAACAAATAATTTTGTCTTGAAAAAATAAATTTTTCCAGAAATCTCTGATAAAGTTTAGGTTTACTAGTGTTTTCAGTAATTTTATTGCTGTTCCTGGTAATGATTTAAGAATTTGTTGCCTCAGAGACTCCAGGAAGCAGAGAATCGAAATCAAGAATTGAGTCAAAGTGTTTCGTCAACAACAAGACCATTGCTTAGACAAATAGAAAATTTGCAAGCAACCCTAGGGTCCCAGACATCATCGTGGGAGAAGTTGGAGAAGAATCTTTCTGATAGGCTTGGTAATTGGTTTAGTTTTTGTTTTCGCATAAGCTTTTCTATCTTGTTTGTAGAGTTAGGATAATGGTATGAAACTGAAGTTCACTTGATGTGGTGGTTACATTTCATGTATTATTTGGTGGGGGACCGGGGGTGGGGGGTTGGTGCTGGCGATCAAGCTCAGGGCCTTGTGCTTACTAGGCAAGTGCCCTATCACTGAGCTAAATCCCCTACCCCCATTTTGTGTCTTTGTGTGTGTGTCTTATATGTAGATTTTTACCTCTTTTTCACACTTTTTTTTTTATTTTTGGTTTTTTGAGACAGGATCTTGCCCTGTAATTCAGGCTATCCTTGAACTCACTGTGTAGCCCAAGCTGGCCTCAAACTCCTGGTGAGCCTCCTGCTTCTGCCTCCTGAGTGCTGGGATTACAGGCATGCCCCACCATACCTGGCTCACATTTATTTTTAATACTTTAATTGTGGCTCTTTCAATTTTTTTTTTTTTTTTTTTTTTTTTTTTTTTTTTTTTTTTTTTTTTTTTTTTACTTACACGCTGTGTCAATACTGGCTTAAATACTACCTGTTGTTCTTTCATTTATTTCTACAGCCTATTAGTACACTGCAGTTTTTCCTTGTCTGAGCTGCATCTGACCCCTTTCTAGCTTATCTGCAGTAGTGTATGAGTTGGGATCAGATATGATTTCTAGTTCACTGGTACAATTCTGGAAGCAGAGGTAGATTTGAGAAGGGTTGGGCTTAAATCCTAGAAGAGAAGTATTGAGGAATCTTTTTTTTTTTTTTTTTTGGTGCTGGGGAGCGAACTCAGGGCCTTGTGCTTGCAAGGCAAGCACTCTAATCACTGAGCTAAATCCCCAGCCCCTTTCTTAGCATTGCAGATTGTGCTTCTTTACAGATGTGTCCAAGTTGCCTTTCTGTGCTTTTAACAAAAAGAAAGTTATTATTCCAAGATGTTTCTTTTCAAGCACAGATAAGTAGTGTATATACATGATTGATATCCCAGAGCTAGCAAATTTGTGAAAAATTGATACATGCTTTCTGTTGCATGGACAACGGTTCCTGTAATTGGAGAGCCATCATGGTGTGGTGACAAAAGCAGACCTGAATAGGGGTGAGGCGTAGCTTGTGGTGTGTAATCCTGCAGCCAGCCTGGAGCAGGTCGCCTTTTTGGCCCCAGACTGCCGTTTAGCCACCCCTTGGTTAAGCCTCAGAACCTTGCCTGCTGCTCTTCTGTGTTTGGTTGTATTAGTTTATCAGCATAATGGTAGACTCAAATACATTTAAATAATACAGCCAAGTCCCTTGATCACTTGCCCAATTTCCCCAAATAGTAAAATTTTGAAAAATTAATACATAATATCGTAGCCATATATTGACCTTGATACCGTGGGCCAAATTTATGTAGTTTTCCCCAGTTCTCTTGGTACGTACTTGTGTGTTGTAGATATATACAATTTTACTACTGGTATAAATTTGTATATGGACCACAGTCAACATGCAGAACATTCCCAACATGACTAGGCCTTTCACATTTCCCTTTTATAAATGTACCTACCACCCTCTCAACCCTCACTTCTCATCCCATTTTCTCGGCAACTGCTAATCTATCCTTCATTTCTAATTCTGTCATTTCAAAAATGTTGTATTAATAAAATTGTACATGCGACATTTTGAAATTAGCTTTGTTCACTCAGCATAATTATCTGGAGGATCATATAAATTGTGTGTATCAATAAGTTCACGTTTTATTGCTGAGCGTTAATTCATAGACTGTGTACCAAGGTTTGTTTAACTGTTAAATTTAATGGAAAACAGCCCAGCGTGTTGCACATTTTGGCTGTTACAGCTAAGGTTGCCATGGACATTCGTATACTGCTTTAGTATAGATGTAGATTTCTAGGTCTCTGCATAAATGCTCAGGTGTGCAATTCCTGGGCTGTATGGTACTTGCATGTTTAAGTTTTAAAGAAAATGTTGAATTGTTTCCACTGCTATGTATCTGAGAGTAATCCAGTTCTTTACATCCTTGTTGGCATTTTGTCGTGGTCCCTTTTTTTTTTTTTAGTCTTTCAGACAGGTATGTAAGTCATATTGTATTATGACTTTATTTACATTTCCCTAATGACAAATTATGTTGAACCTCATTTCATGTGTTTATTTTCCATTCATACAGGCTTTGCAGTGAAATGTTTATTCATGTCTTTTGTCCATTTTCTTTTTCTCTTTTTTTTTCAATATTGAGGATTGACCTGGGACCTTCAAACTGAGCTACATCCCTTTTTATTTTTGCTTTTTTGAGACAGAGTCTCACTAAGTCACTAAGCTGCCCAGGCTGGGCTTGGATTTGTGATCTTCCTGCCTCAACTCCCCAGAGTGCTGGGATGGTAGTTGTGTGCTGCCGTGCCCAGCTCTTTTGTCCAGTTTCTAACTGGGTTGTATTTCCAGTTTGGAGTTTTGAGTGTTCTTCCTATATTCTAGTTACTGTACCAGTTGTATGGCTTACATTTATTTCTTCTCAGTGTGTAGCATATCATTTTCTTCTCTTCGTGTAGAGCAGAAGTCTAAAGGAGTGCATTTTGTTGGTTTTCTATTCTGTTACTTGTTTTTGGTGTCAAATCTAATTACTCTTTGCCTGGTCCTAGATACGGAAAATTTTGTACTATTTTTTTCCCTAAAAATTTGACTCATTCTGAGTTGCTTCATGTGTAATATTTAGGTCGAGAGTCTTTTTTTCCTTACTCCAGAACTGTCTTTTGGTCTGCTGCTTTCTGTCCCTCTCCCCTCACCCCTGCCCCTATCCCTTTCTCTCTCTCCTCCCCCCACCCCTCCCCTCTGTCCCTTCCCCTCTCTCCTTCTCTCTCTGTCTCTTCCCTCCCACCCCCAAGTACTCTACTTCTGAGCTCCATTCCCAGCAGTGATCCTCTGCTCTTTAAATGCATGACTCCATTTTCTTTTTCTTTGGTTCTTTGAGACAGGGTCTCACTGTGTAGTTCAGGCTGGCCTTGAACTTACTATGTCGCACAAGCTGGGCTTAAATTGCTAACAACCCTTGTGCCTCTGCCTGAGTGCTGGAATTACAGGCATGTATCACCACATCCGGCTTGCATAATTCCAATTTTCAAAGTAAAATAATTTGGGAAAAGAATAATGAAACAGGTTTTAATTAAGATTGGTTTGTTTTTCTCAGTAGGCAGTCCTGCTTTAAACAATTATCAGTTAAGTGTGGCTACTGGTCTCATTAAAAGTTTGAAGTCAGAATTGGTTTGGTGTCTTGGTCTCTCTCATATATGTATACGTAATTTTTCTTCTGGTTCTACGCTTAGGTGAGTCGCAGACCTTGTTGGCAGCAGCAGTTGAAAGAGAACGTGCAGCTACAGAAGAACTCCTTGCCAACAAAATCCAGGTGTCTTCCGTGGAATCACAGAATTCTCTCTTGAGGCAGGAAAACAGTAGACTTCAGGCTCAGCTAGAATCAGAGAAAAATAAGCTAAGAAACCTGGAGGATGAAAATAATCGGTGAGTGCGTCTTTTGAGTGGTGTACCTGGTAGTAACACACTTTTAAGAAGTGTATTATGGTAGTTTTTTCTTATCTTTATAGCACTGAGAACAGTAAATACATGTCGTGTTTCCAGTCAGGGCCGTTAATAATAAGATGTTACATAAAGATAGTACTGGGACTTGTTGGTCCTCATATAGGACTTTGAAGTTATGTGATATGTTTTAATATGTATTTGCATTTTTCCCAGGAAGTTTTTCTTGAGGGCTCTCTACCACCACAAAGTAGTGTGGAGACCACTCACTGGAATTCTTTTTATGTTAAATGGTTTTAGCAGCGTAAGTCTTCTCTGTATTTGGACTTTTTGGAAACTACCAGTTGTAAAATCTATCTGAAATTATATTAAGGTTGTGATTAATGTTTTTACCTCTGAGTTCTACCTTGGAATTTATGCTTTAAAAAAAAGTAGTTAAATGAAAATGATTTATAAAGTGAAATATCTCAACTTTTGTAAACATTTTCACAGAACCCCGCTTTGGCAAAATTTGAGCATATTATAAAATGGTGGTACTAAAGATTATATTTTTAAAGTCTTTTTTTTTTTTTTTTTTTTTTGGTGCTGGGGATTGAACTCCGGCCCTTGTGCTTGCAAGGCAAGCACTTTAACCACTGAGCTAAATCCCCAGCCTTTAAAGTCTTTTTAAATACACAGAAGTGGAGTCTTTTCATTTTTAGTTCAACTTCTGAGTAGAACACAAGTGATCTGGAAAACAGTTGGAAAATCACTAATGCTGGTAATAAAAATGACTACTAAATATGCAACTGGAGTTTTAAAAGTAGTGAGTTTTTAATAGTCTGTACTATCCTCTTTTTCTTTTGTTCAATTCCCTCCGGTTTACTAGGTACCAGGTTGAATTAGAAAACCTAAAAGATGAATATGTAAAAACACTTGAAGAGACAAGGAAAGAAAAGGTATTTCTCTTAGTGTCCGCTCTCCTCCTGGCACTTACATTAGAAAATGGTTGGGGATGGTAGCGAACTCATGACTGCTGAGATGAAGTGGGTGGTGCCCCTGCTTCTGGAACTTGGTCTTCTACTAGTAAAACAAATAGGAGTTTATACTTTTTGCTCCAGACTTTACAATTGACTTATGATACCATGAATTAATATCACAGGAATTATCTAATTGTATTTCTCACCACTAGACATTGTTGAGTAGTCAATTAGAAATGGAAAAAATGAAAGTGGAACAGGAAAGGAAGAAAGCCATTTTCACTCAAGAAGCAATGAAAGAAAAGGTATTGACTCTTGTTGACTTTTTGTTTTCGATATAATACAGGAGCTGTTGTAATTAACCATTGATTGTTTTTATAATTATAGCCATAGTTTATAAGTACCATTTTTATGTCCAAAATCAGTACATTGATAAATTTTAGTAGTATTATCTGTGTCTATTCTGAGTGGATCCAGTGTAATTTGAGTGTATCCAAAGAGACTGATTTCTAGATTTTGAATTACTGAGTTTCTTGTTCTTTTGAAATGAATTTTGTGGCCTCACTGAAACTAAAGTAGCAATAGGCACCTCAGGAGTAGAACTGTTCACTTTCTTTTATAAAGTGAGTTTCCTTTATCAAAAGTATTATAGTGTACTTAGAGTTAACATTTAAAAAATAAGTATATATAAATGAAAATTACCTTTTGAATTTTGGGTGTCTTTTTTTTTTTTTTTTTGTGAGAGCTGGGGATCAAACTCAGGACCTTGTGCTTGCTAGGCAAGCGCTGTATCACTTGAGCTAAATCCACAACCCCAGGGTGAATTTTTTTTAAATGCACAGAAATAAAGTGGATAAGCGAGAAACTTTATTATATAATATGAAACAGTTGCTGTAATTGTTTTGAAAATTTTTCTTATTCCATTAAGAACAAATTTTGTTGTAATATGAATAGGTCCATGTGTTGATTTGACCAAGTCTGTCTGCTTCTTTGATTACTAAATACTGTACCTTTGATAAGACTTCCGAGTTTGATGAGAAATTATTTGTGTAACATTTCATTGGGAAATTAGAATTGGCCTTTGTTTTTATTAATCCTAGAAAAGGTTTTCTTGCTTTCCATATTTGTCTTTTTGCACGCCCATCTGACAGAATTTTGTTTTACTCTCCAAGGAGCGCAAGTCATTTTCTGTTTCTAGTACTCCCACCTTGTCACGCTCGAGTTCAATAAGTGGAGTTGATGTGGCAGGGTTACAAACATCTTTTCTGTCTCAGGTAATGTTTTATTTCTTACATATACTTAGTTCTTAAACTGACTAGTGATAAAGGGAACAGGCACCTGCAGTTGGCTGTCACTGTGACCTTGCCATTCTATGGCAGTTCATCTGGGTATTTGTGAGAGGGCTAATTGCAGCAAAGAAATATAGAGCATAGGCAGGAACTAATGGAATCATTTTGTTTGAACCTCGGGGAACATAATCTATGATAACTGGGTAATGGTGTGTCTGCTTTAATTAAAATAGGACGAGTCTCAAGATCACTCATTTGGACCAATGTCTGCGTCAGCAAGTGGCAGCAATCTTTATGATGCTGTAAGGATGGGAGCAGGGTCAAGTGTTATTGAAAACCTACAGTCCCAGCTAAAGCTAAGGGAAGGGGAAATTGCACATTTACAGGTATGGGAAAAATTAGTGTATTATACAAGTAAATAAATATTGGGGCCCAATAAATGGCACTTGTCATTCCACGTGAATTCTGAGCAAATTAAAAAAGAGGATGAAGTGCTGGCACTTCATCCCCAAATGTATCATACATTTTAAAGCCACAAGTATATCATGTATATTAATGATAAAAGCTAGAGCAAATGGGCCTGCTAACAGATTGCTACCAAGGAAGTCCTGGTGCAGGAAATGGTGGGCTGGAGCAGAACTGTTCATGCATTTTGCCTGCCATGATAGGACTTACACACATCTAGGAGCAGAGACTGCTTGCTCCTTCCAGGCAGCACTTTCCCAAAATAAAAAAGGGAAGTGCTAAGCTGAGCATGCCCATTTTGTTCTTCCCAGATTTACCACTTAGGTAAGTTGCTGCAGTTCCCCCAGCAAGAAACGAGTAAAGAGGAAGAAAGTGTGATAAAGCATGAGTGGGGAGGGAGTGTCCTTCTGTCATCTTTTTTGTTTTTTAAAAACCTTAATGCAATAAGAAATGTTAAAACATTTAACCTGTGTCATTGTTAAACTTAATACACTCAAAAGTAAGTAAACCTTCCTTTTTTATTCCTATTATATGCTTTTAGTTCTGTGACAATACCACTCTCTCTTTTTCTTTGGTGCTGGGGATTGAACTCAGGGCTTTGCGCTTGCTAGGCAAGCACTCTAGCACTGAGCTAAATCCCAGCCCAAAACATTACTCTCTTAAAGAGGAATTTGAATTAGCAAAAAATAGATCTGAATAATCTTAATACTTAGTATGTCTGTGCAGCACAGCATGCTGTGCTTGAGAGTCTGAATTAATTTCTTTGGTAGTGACGCTAAGTTCATTAAAGTGTATTTTGATTCCTGTGTGTTCTTGCAGTAACTTAGAACAAGGGAAATGTGTGTGATTTCATTAGAATATACAAAAATATATGGTTGCATTTTCAAATGAATGATTAGATTTTCTGTAGTTCTTCCTCTCTTGCTTAGTAAATCCTATAAATAGTATACTTCTGATCACAATCAGAACTCTCTCTCTACCCGTTTCCTTTTACCTAAGAAAGAGCTAGGGTTTAGGGTATTAGTGAGATTATTATTTTAATAAAAAACTTTTCTGGTAATGTTTGTCAGCTGGAAATTGGTAATCTGGAAAAAACTCGATCAGTAATGGCTGAAGAACTAGTTAAATTAACAAATCAAAATGATGAACTTGAAGAGAAAGTGAAGGAGATACCCAAACTTCGAATTCAGCTAAGAGTAAGTATTCTTCACTTAAGGATGATTCTTATAAATATAAATTTTAATCCAGTTATACTAAGTCTCATATTTTTAGCCTACATGAAATGCATATATGTCCTTCAGTGATTTCTTTTAAAATTAAAGAGCATTAATATTTGAATAAAGAACTTTACAGATGAATCTGTCTTATCATTATATATTCAAGGTGTTTTTCACAAAAATGATTAGTCCTAGAGTAGGAAGAGGACTAGATTTTATTTCACCAAAGCTCATTTATAATAAAATTGTACTGTGCATGCCCTTAGTAATATTTTGTTGTTGATGTTACATATTACTCACAATTAGCATATTTGGACATAGGACTTAAGCCATAAATAAGAATGTGTATTTTTTGACTTATGTTGTAGCCTAAATACCAGATAATACTTAAGCCATAATGAAGCTGGACATGGTAGTGCATGCCTGTAATCTAATGCTCTGGGAGGCTGAGGCAGGAGGATGAAAAGTTTGAACACAGCATGGGCAATTTAACAGCTTAGTGAGAACCTGTCTGAAAATAAAAAATACATTGGTACCTCTGTTCACAAACCCTGTTCTCTCCATGATTCTGGTCATAAACCAAAATGGATGAGAACCAAATCAAATTTCCGCATGAGGCTAACATTAATACAAACCATTGAATTTGCTTTAGTTCTTGTCCAACTCAGTTTGCAACCAGAATCATGGAAAGAATCAGATTCGTGAACCGAGACACCAGCCATAACGGAGAAGGCTAGGGGTGTAGGTTAGTGTGAAGGACTTGGGTTCAATCCTCATTACTACACATGCACACAAAACAAACCACAGTGAAACACAAAGACTAAAATTTTGCTGGGGATTTAGTTCAGTGGTTAGAGTACTTGCCTTGCAAGCACAAGGCCCTGAGTTCGATCTCCAGCACCAAAAAGCCCCCAAAAAAACAACAAAAAAAATTTCATCAACTGTGCCTAGATTAATGGGACAGAGGAGACTAAGTCATACAGGTGAAGAATTGCAGATTTTGGGGAGAGAGATGGTTAAATTTTATAGCCATCTAGCTTTTAAAAAATGTTTTTGTTTATTTCAACATAGGTGTGAGCTTAATTTAAAAAATTTTGAAAAAATTTTATTAGTACATATTTATAGTTCATGAGTTTAATTTTCAAAAGAGATGAGCAAAAAAAAATGAGCTTATACTTTTGTTCAACTTGATAGTTGCTGTTGACTTTTGATAGCTAAAGATGTTCTGTTTAGTCGTTTTAAAAATTATAAATATATTTTTCAGGATTTGGATCAAAGATACAACACCATTTTGCAAATGTATGGGGAAAAAGCAGAAGAAGCAGAAGAACTTCGATTAGATCTTGAAGATGTAAAAAATATGTATAAGACTCAAATAGATGAACTTCTGAGACAGAGGCTCAGTTAACTTCTGAAAATTGGACCCTGTCAGAGTGAATATAAACACAATAGTTCAACGCAGACTTCCAATAAATTCTTTTATAGAAGTAGAAAATGGAATTTACTGTAGAGTACAAAAACTTTTTTTAAAACTTGTTTTACAGTATAGTAATATTTGCAGTTAAATTATTTTGTGCAATATTTGAACTTTATTTTTGAAACTATTCTTTAAAGATTTATTTTTCAAAGCCTCTTTTTTTTGCCTTGAATAGTACAGAGATTTATTACTTTGTCTATATATCAGTATGGCTAGAAAAGGAGAGTGGTGTTTATATATTATTGTAGATATAGAAGTAATTGTATCTATAATTTATATGTTTGTATATATTGAGAACATTTAAAGAGTAATATTAAGATTGAAACTTTGAAATCTTTCACACTTCAGCATATTGCTATTCATTCCAAATGTTTTAAGTGTTCAAGTAAAATAATACTAAACCTGTGGTTATTAAATTTTAAACCAGTTTTTTTACTTTAAAAGTAGAAGTCACACTGACACCATATGAAATTTAAAGGGTGAATACTTCAAACGTTAAAGAAATCTTTTGACTGGAAGTTTACTTCAACCATCTTCCATAATTGTGAACAAATTTTTGGTGTTTTTAGTACCTATTCAAGAAATAGTATGCAGGCATAATTGAATAGTGGAAATTTTTACTGACAATAATTTGTGATGGAATCAGTAACATTTAAGTGACTTCAAAGAGGTATTATTTTACTATTGTACAAAAGGAATCAAAAATAAAATTAATAACAATTTACTCTTTAAAAATGTTCACATTTTGTAAAGTCATATTTTTGGTAAATTAAAAATGAATGATAGAGAATATTCATAAAATATAAAATTTAAGAGGTAATTTAAATTTGCCATTTTACAATTTTATGAAATTTGTCTTTTTTTTTTTAGACAGGGTCCCACTATGTAGTTCAGACTGATCTTGAACTCAGTATGTAGCCCAGGCTGGTCTCTCTTGTGGCAGTTCTCCTGCCTCAGCCTCCCGAGTGCTGAGATTATAGGCATGTGCCTCCACACTTGACTCATTTATAGAAGTAAATAAAGCTTTAAACAAAAAAAAATAGTGTAGAATAGCTTTAGAAAATAACTATGCCTTCTTCCAAATATTATTTTGTTCAACATTTAGCTATATTGTGCTATAGACCTGTAAAATATTTTAATACATTTTATTGAAAGTTATTTAACTGCCTTTGCAGTGGTCCCTCCTTATCTGTGGTTTTGCTTTCTGTGGCTTCAGTTACCCATAGTCAGCCACAATGCAAAAATAATAAATGGAAATTCCAGAAGTAAACAATTCATAACTTTTGAATTGTGCACTACTCTGAGTAGCATGGTGAAATTCCTGCTGTTTTTGCTTCATTTTTCCTGGGATGTGTATCATTCTTTTGTCTGTCACATCCACAAGTGGCTCAAAGTGTAAGAGCAGAGAAGCTATGAAGTTATTCCTTCAAGTGAGAAAGTTACAGTTTTTGTTGTTGTTTTATTTGTACTGGGGATTAGAACCAGGGCTTTTGCACTGGCTACATCCCCACCCCTCCCCTCCTTTTTTTTGAGATAGGTCTCGCTAATTCTCCAAGGTTCTCACCCTGAATTTATAGTTGAATTTATAGCTTGAATTTATAGTTCTGCTCCTTCTGCCTCCTAGTGTACTGCCATGCCCGGCTGAGAAGGCGAAAGTTCTTGTTGAATATACAGTGTGTAACTCCATGGTTTCAGGAATGAGAGTCTTGGAACATACACCCCATAGATAGGGAGGGAATAATACACTTGTAAGTAAAAACTTCAATTTTTACTTAAAATTTTAAACAGTAGTACTTCCGAATGTAACTACAAATAAGGCATTTGAAGGATCCGGAGAGCTTTTCAAGATAATTCAAGTGACCTCGTTTTTGTTCTTTTTGTATTCCAGGCAGTATTTCTGTCATTGGATCTCTGATTTGTAGCATTAATAAATATCCTTTCAGTGAAAGTCAGATTCATAAAATTAATTTTCTACACTTTAGTGCTAAAAAACAGTCTATTCACCTTCTGTCCCCCACCCCTTTTTAAATATTCAGGGGTGGAATGACTTGACTGATAGCAATAAGAAATGTACAGAATTAGAAAGTACAGGAAATTTAAATTACGAAACTAGGAGCCTAGGAATTACGAAATAGTTCCTTTAAAACGTCTATTCGTTAAAAAGATAAATCTTCTATTGCTGAGAAAAGATCGAAATAAAACTCTTTCCTGTACCTTTCATTTTCATAACATTCAGCATTTTTATTAATCCTTATTAACATTAATAAAGTCACTTTAAATTTTAAAATATTTTAAACTTAATTTATAAATGACAAGTAGTTACTTAAGTTTCAGGCTGAATATATTATCATACATTACTCTAACGATAAATTAATAGCTGATAGTCACATTGATCTTATTTTGATTATGATACATTTAGATCTCAATATATTTATAAGTGGAGAAGGGATATTAAATCAGTTTTTCAAAAAATATTAAGTGGCAGAATACCTGTTAAATATTGACTGCTGTCTTTTGCTTTTTGTCATTAAAACTTCTCTCCATATTCTAGTAAAGTAATATTCATATTTTAATAGATTAAAAACAGTTCACAAATAAATGTTTCCATCCTCGAAAGAAAATAGATACTACAAATAATAATTTTTAAGAATATTAAAAAATAGTGAAACAGGCATGAACGCTGTTTGGTAATATGCAGGCAATTAGGCACCCTTACAATTTCTGGGAGGGTTAAGTGGAGACTGCCATTTCTTACTTTTCTTTTGCCCCTTTTTGAGAACTTCTAATTGTACAATTGTTAGCATGTAGGATGTATTAAATATATATATCTTGTGATTTTAAGATATTATAAATGTAGATAATTTCCGGTTTACAGAAATGTGAAATTTTGCAGTTAAGTAAATGAAAAGAATGTACAGAAAAAATTTTTAGAATCTGATCTATTAATTTAAAGTTTTATTTGAATGCTTTATTAAAAGCCTTAATGGTACTTAGAAAATAATAGCAGAGAAAAGGAGAAAATGGCTGTAGATGTTTTATTTTACTACTGTTTAGGATGTATACATTTATGTTCTGGCATATCATTTTTCTTTTTTTTTTGGTACTGGGGAATCGAACGTTTTTCATTTTTATATAAACAAAAATTGATCTGATTTTCCCTATTGTAGGTCAGTTTTAAACTATAAAAACTTTCGTCACATTTTGGTAAAGGGCTAAAAGTATGATTTAAATTACAGATTGATAATATTTTAATTCTAACTGAAAGGTAATGTACATAAGCATGAATCTGATTTTAATAAAGATTTTAAAATAGCAATAATGTATTTCATTTTTAACAATTCAGAGTAGTGAATACCAATGAATCAAATAGTATTGTTTCATGACAATCATATAACTTGTATAATTTTGGAACCCATTTTAAGGAAATAAGGCCAAATTTTCTAGTTAACATTATTATTAGGAAGCCTAGTTTCTGTAATTAAGATGAATATTGGAAAACCTAATTTAAAAATGTAAGTACATTTTTAAATCTTACACAGTATTGAGAATCCTTCTCAAAGTCTTCTAGCAGTTCTCTATTTAAATGATAACAGATACAGTGTTATCCTTATTCACATTGTTTATATTGCTAAGCTCTGTAAGTTGACCCTTGTGTGTGTGTGTGTGTGTGTGTGTGTGTGTGTGTGTGTGCGTGCGTGCGCACATGCATGTGTGGATGTTTGAGACAGGGTCTTGCTACGTAGTTCACAAGTAGACTTGGTAGTCCTCCTGCCTCAGCCTCCTGAGTATGGAGATTACACATGTGTGCCACCATGCCTGGCTTCTGGCTGTTTGCTTTTAATAATAATCTACACAGATGTATCAGAGAGCCAGTAAACAATATTCTGTTGATAGTTCAGCATTTTGCTAGCACTTTTTATGAGGTAAAGTGTAAGTATTCTAGCAGTGAACTTATATTTAACCAGACTTGTAATGCAGTGTTAAAATTCTGATTATACAGAATCTCAAAGATACACAAGAAACCAGTATTAAGAATGTCCAGGGATTTATTACCCATCTTCAATGGTGTTCAATAGTAACAGACCATCTTGTTTCACTTAAACCTTACTTGTCCTTCTCTGTCAATCCTACACTGATTATTTTGAATCAGTGTTAGACACATGATTTCATTGACCACATGTGCATATATATCCCTAAAATTTAAGGATTTAAAAAAATCCTAATGTTATCATACTTAAAAATTTAATTCCTAATATTGGATAGGAGTCAATCAATACATTTTTCCCATTGTCCAGGCAATATATTTTCCCATTGTCTTAAAATTGTTTTTAAAAGTTCATTTTAAAATCAGATCCAAATGTTTACTCTTTGTGATTGATGTATCGCTCAAATGTCTTCTAATTTATGGGTTCCTTTCTCTCTCATTTTTAATTCTTGCAATTTATTTGAAGAAGAAACTGAATGGTGCAGAACTTCCTATATCTGTATTGTTGGTGGTTGCATGCCTGTGTTTGTTTAATGTGCTTGCTCCTGTATTTGGATTAAAGGTAGTTATTTTTGACAAAAAGTACTTCATTAGGTGGGGGTGTATTCTTCTGGCAGGAGACTAGTGATGTCAGATAGCCTGTCCTTTTTTGATATAGTTGCCACTGATGATCTTTTTTTAAAGGTGTTGTTTCATGGAGTTTGTAGAGTGATAAATCTAATTTGTCATTCCTTTTTTATTTCACAGTGGAATGCTTTTGTAAGAAAAACTTTACCTCAACTGTTTGGTTACTTTCATTACAACTCCTATAGGAAAGGCAGGATAAATATCCACAATTCTTTTCCTTTATTTTAACCAGTTTTCAAAATAGAGTTGGTTGCCTTCTGTCAGCAAAAATGAATAATGAATTTTTGGCTTGTATGGTTGTGTCTTTTTAAATATTATTATTTAAATATATTATTGGTGCTTTAAGTTAATTACCCTGTCGTTGTATGTAGCAAGATCCTGTCTCAAAAAACAAAAAAACTTACCTTTGGCCAGACTGGTTCCTGAGGTTTTTTGTTTGTTTTTTTCAGCACTAGGGATTGAACCCCAGGCCTTCACATTGAGCTACATCCTCAGCACTTTTTTATTTTTTAAAACAAGGTCTTGCTAAGTTATTACTAAATTGCTCAGGCTGGGCACAAACTTTAGACCATTTTCCTGAGCCTCCTAGAGTGTTGGAATTTCAGGCATTTCACCCACCCTGCTCCTCATCCTTTGGATATGACTGTCACAGTCTTTGATTGCTTCCTGCTTCTTGAATAAGAGGTTTCAGGCTCATCTTGTATGCCTACTCCAGACCCAAGATCATCCCTTTTTCTGTGTACCGTGTGTCTTGTTTAATGGGAAATGGTTTACAAAGATCACAGTGTGGGCACAAACGGTGCTGCTTGCTGTTGGGTAGGTTGTATCTAGGCCTTTGTAATGGAGTATGCTGGAGAGATTTGTTTTTATAGATAAACACAGTGTTAATTTACATAGAGACTTCTACTTGAAACTCAAAACTACAGACTATTTATGACTTCATCAAGCTTTATTTTCTATTACCTGTCCAAAATCTCAGCTTCAAAGATACCATCTTAATTATTCCTATTTGTTTATTCTACAATACAAACATTTCCCTCAACAATTTGGTTACTAAAAATAGTCTAAAAGGTTTTTTTTTCCTTTGTAATTCTTCTAGTTCTAAGGATACATCCTATTAAGGATACACAGATTGTATTTCAGTCACTTGAGATAGTTCCTCTGTGTGATACACCACAAATGGATAGCATTTAGGTTCATCTAGTTGCACTTTCAGTTTTCAAAGATTGTTCCTTAAATTTTTTTGTTTTATGATATATTTACATGGTTCCAAAGTCACTTCTACATGAAGTATATTCACTGAAGTTATGTCTTTGTTGCTTATACCAATATTTGTTCTAATCTTTTTTTGGGGGAGTGGGTGTTGGGGATTGAACTCAGGGCTTTGCGCTTGCTAGGCAAGCGCTGATCTACTGAGCTAAATCCCCAACCTGTGAGGATCATTTTGTTTTTCCACATTAAAATAATACCAATGAGTGCACATATGTGTGTATGTATCCTTCCTCTCTTTCTTAGATAAATGATAGCACATTACACATCCTTCTCAGTAATATATCCTGTAATTTATAGAGATTTTTGAAGACTTTCACACCTGCATAGGTCTACAACATTGGCCCAGAAAAGCCCATCTGTTATGGTCTTGATCCCCAGTGTGTAGTATGGGGAGATGGTGGAAACTGAAAAAAAATGGGACCTAGCAGGAGGTCTTCCGGTCAAGGAGATAGTGGGTGCCTGCTGTTTTCTTCCTCTCTCCCTTCCCCTCCGTGAGGTCAGTGGTTCTGCTTCACCACATGCTCCCTACCATGATGTGCTGTCTTGCCACAGGCCCAGAGGCAGCGGGCCAGCTAGCTATAGATGGAAACCTTCAAAACTGAGCTAAAATAAACTCTTTGTAAGTTGATTATTTTGGCTATTTGTTACAGAAATAGCTGATACACCGTTGTTATTCAATGAATCTCTCATTGGTAGACATTTATGTTAATGTCAATTTGAAGAAAGTTTGGGGGGGCTGTTTATTATTCATTTATTTATTTAGGTAGTACAGGGGATGAACCCAGGGCTTTCCCACTGAGCTATATCTCTAGCCCTTTTTTGTTTTTTATCTAGAGACGGCCTCACTGAGTTGCTAACTTGAACAGGATGGGTTTAAAATTGTGATCTTCCTGTTTCAGCCTCCCAAAATGCTGGATTTATTGGTGTGCACCCCCAAGATGGGCTTAAAAATTATTTGAAATGACTACAGTAATTTTTTTTTTAATTAATAGAAAAGCTATATTAACTGTATAGAACAGTGAATGGGCTGAGAAAATATTTTGTGAAAATTACTGTCCTGGATCAGGGGTGTAACTAAGTGGTAGACGGCAATTAGGTCCTGGGTTAAGTCCTAGCACTGAACCAAAGCAAAAATACTGTCCTTATTGGTATAGGTAGGCAAAGCATAAAATAATAGAGCAATGGTTGCCTTGGCGGCAAAGTTCCTTTTTATTTAAAAAATTTTTTTTTTTTTTACCAAAAACGGGTATTGATACATTGTATACATAATGATCATATTCAACATGGTTATTTTGTACTTGTACATGGTATAACTTGGTTTTACCCCCTCTTCCCCATCCCTCCCTTCAGTTCCCCCACCCTTCCCCATTTGCAGCAGGTTTATTTACATTTTTCCATTTTTTTCCTTTTCACCTTTCTTTTCTTTTTCCCTTCCTTCGTTTCCTCCTTCTCCCTATTTCTCCTCTCTTTTGAATACTATCGTTTTTTACATAATATCTATTATACTTCTTTGTCCTTATTTACACTTATGGTTTCTCATATCAGAGAAACAATTTTATGTGTACTCATGAGTGTCTGATTTCTTTCTTTTTTTTTTTTTTTTTTTCGTGGTACTGGGGATCGAACCCAGGGCCTTGTGCTTGCAAGGCAAGCACTCTAACCACTGAGCTAAATCCCCAGCCCTGATTTATTTCACTGAAGAGTATGTTCTCAAGGTGCATCCATTTACCAAAGTTCCTTTTTAAAATAAAGAATAGTGGTTTAATCCTGTAAAGTGCTTTAGACTTATGCCTGGTACGTGTTAAATACCCTATATGATTTGTTGTTACTTCGAACAAAATCCCAGGTAATCTGAATTTAGCAGATTACTAAGAGAATTTGTAGCAATTGTTGTAACAAAGCGTTTAGAAAATTATCTCAGAAGCATGTAAACCATTGGGAACAAACGTGAGTTCTCCTGTGATCACGTAATACTGGCGTATTCATAGGCCTGAATACGTTTATTCTAATGGCAGCAGGTTGAATCAGTATTTAATGGTCAACTCTCCCGTGCTCCAGGTAACATGCTGGAGCTGCAAGGTGCCAGAGTAGAAAATAGTGGAGAGAGACATTCAAATAATCATAATAGAAACAAGCAGTTATACTAGAAATAATTATAAAACAAAACCATAAAAATTAAACCACACAGTAGCATTTGAATTTGGTGAGTTTACGGATAGGTAAAAATAAACTACTTTTCAAAACTGTGTAGACTCCAAAGTATCCTCACCACCAGAAATTGTCTTCTGTTAACTACGTCCGGTCTGTGTTAGAAAGTTAGGGCGACAACTTCTGCCCGAAATGAGAGAACATTGAAATTCGGCCTTAGCGCAACGCTGGGGAGGGCAGACAGAGTTAGCTCTTCCGGGCCTCGGGTCGCGGGGTCCCTGAAGCGCGTTAGCGCTTCCTTGCAGCAGGAGCGGGTGCTCAGAGAGACGCAGAGTTCGGCTTCTTTAAAGCCGCTGGCCCTCGTGACTCTGGTGGGGCAGCGAGCCAGGCCGGCACCCGGAGACTAGAGGGCGGGCGCCAGGGGAAAGGACGGCGCCCTCCGGGCCCGCGGGGCGCCCGGGTTCCGCCTCTGCCGGCAGGGCTGGCCTCGGTGTCTCGGCTGCTCCCTGGCGCCCCCTGTCCCGGCTGCGGCAGCCAGGTTTCCGGTGAGCCGCGGTAGCCGGTTATGACGCCGCCCTGCTCCGGAGCCGCCGCCGTCTCCCCTCCGCAGCCGGCACCAGGTGGGCCCGCCCCGCCAGCCCTGGCGGAGCCTCGCGCCCCCTCCCGCCGCGGCCGAGCCCTGCGCCGCCCTCCTCGGCTCCCGCGCCGCTGCGCCCGCTCCCCGCACCGCTGGGCGGAGGGCGGTCGCTGTCCTTGGACCCCGCCCGCGCGCTCCTGTCCCCTGCGGGCCGTGGACGCGGGCGTCGGCCGCGCGTCCTGCCCCTTCTCGGTGCCCGGAGGACTTCGCGGCCTGTGCTCGCCGGCCTTGTTTGCCCCAGGGGCGCAGCCTCTGCCGAAGCTCCCTCCAGGCGCACCTGGACCCGGGTGGCGGGTGGCTCCGGGGAGCCCTGCGTCCCTAAGCAGTGGCGAGTGCAGCCCGGCCGGGGCTGCAAACCCGCAGAGGGCTAACCTTACAGCAGACAATAGGGGACCTCACCCACGGCGTCAGCTAAACCTTGTCTGAGACCTGTTGTACCTACCGTGAGGCTTTATTATACAGGCAAGGGCCAGCCTGTAGGATTCGTTGAGTCTCAGATGCGTTTAACTTTTCATTTGTCACTGCTTTCTTTAGTTTTCCAAGCTCTGTCTCAAGGACTTGCCTCACCCACTGAGGTCTCCATCAACCCAGATTTCATCATCTTTCAGAATTTTCCTTTTTATTTTTTTAGGTTTGTGGAAATCCAGTCGAGGGATCTGAGAGTGGAATGCACCCGGCTGTTTTGTGCCTAAGGAAAGAGTAGCATAGCCCTGAATCTTGCATCTGCTGGAGCTGTGCATCCAACCACCGCTGCGAGGCCTTGCGAGAGAACTCAGCACCCAGCTCTGTCTGCCAGGCCCCGGGGTTGTACTTTCAGCGCCAGTCACCACCCATCCAGCTCATGCAAGTGTGTACGTGCCTGCGCAAAAGCCATGTGTCTGATGTACTTGTTAGCTTTCCCCCATGCTAAACGTTTCTTCTTCTCCGTGGATGGGTGAGTTTAGATAAGGGCAGAGCTCGCTCTAGGGCACTGGACTTGGATGAGCACCCGATCCAGGACCGGGTGGCAGCCGTGGCTTATTTATTACAAGGAGGGTGAGCCCAAGGAGAGGACACAGCCCGAAAGAGATTCAGGGAGCAAGGTTCCTGCCACAGGAACAGGGGCCCCGCTGGCACCTTGGGACGTTTTCTCTGCTAAGTATCCTTTTGTCTGTGTAGAGGGCCACTTCCTTCCTGCTCACACTTAGAATCTGGTCTGTCAAGTTACTGTGTCGCTGACTTTGCTTTGAGAGGTATGGTATTCATAAAAGAAAGAGCGTCGAGCGCCAGACCTTCTGCTTAGGGGGTTTCTCGTTAAATTATTTCCACTCTTATTATTTCCTTTAAATCTAACTATCGCTTGAATGATAAAAGCCTACTTTAGTAACCCTAAAGTAACAGGTTTCATTTCTGACAGATTTTAGATGCCTGAAACATCAACAACTTCTGGGCGGTTCTGAGGATTAAAGAGGTAAATATTTTCATTATAAGTAGAGTCTTGTATATATTATATAAATGTGTGTTTATTATATATGTATAAATATTTTCTTTATATTTATTTATTTTGTGGTACTGGAAATTGAACTTAAGGCCTTCACAGTGAGTGACATCCCCAGCCTTTATTAATTTCTATTTTTTAATTTTTTTTAAAAAAAATTTTGAGACAGGGTCTTGCTAAGTCACTAAGTTGCCCATGTTGGGCTTCAAGTCTCCATTCTCTTGCCTCAGCCTCCCAGAGTGCTGAGATTAAGGCATCCAACACCATACCCAGCTTCTGTTAATATATACTTAGTTTTATAAAATTGCTGTCAATTTACTATTAGACAAAAGTCCCCACTGAAAGTGTTAATTCAGATCAGATTTACAACAGATAACAACAGACTCCGCGGGGCCAACTAAATGAAAAGCCTCAGTATTTACTGTTCCAGACGGGGAGAGGATTTCTGCTTTGTCTCCTTATTCTCTGCTTATGGTCCCTTGACTTTGGAATTTAAGGTTTGTTGAACATGGAAGTCTGGTGCTAAAAACCAGTTGTCTGTGAACACTGATTTTGAAAGTTGTGTGAGCCTGAATAGCTTAGTACACAGCAGACCTCACTGAGGAGTGTCATATGTATTATGGCTCTGTCATTCAGTAGAAAGAAAATTCAAAGCACAAACAAAAATCCCTAAGCAAAGATACCACTATGGTGCACAGGGAAAATATGATTATGGTCTGGGATGGACTGGAAAAATTTGACCCAAGAGATTGAACCCTTCCAGGGTCAGTTAGACATACGGTAAGATTCATGATCGTCACCACTTCGCACAGTGTTAAGGCTGGTTAGGCTCTCAGGCGAAGTAGAGTTTGCGGGCACAGGGTTTGAGTCAGACTGCTTGATTTCACTCCTGGAGTTTCTGAGTCATGGTTGTTAATGCACTATATCACCATATCACCGCTCCTGCCTGAGCAGAAGCTTCCCAAAGGCAGCGATTTTGGTTCGTGCTATGCTTCCTGGCTCTGTCGGAGGTATTTAGAATACCTAGAACATGGTGTCTGCCCACTCACTGCTTGTGATTAGTCAGCAGATACACACTTCTCAGAGCCTTTCCACCTCCTTTTCTCTCTCCTGATAGCATATCTCCCTCTGCTCATCATTTAGCTCTTAGCTCAAAAGTTATTCAGCCCCCCTTTCTCCTCTATGTGGCTTTAAATGTTTATTTAATAAACACATACTTAGTGTGTGCCTGGTACATTTCTAAACATTTTACCTGTAATTAACTCATTTAACTTACAACAGCCCTATGAGAGAAGTTTATTGTTATTTTCTTTTTGTTGTTGTTGTTACTGTTGTTTTTTTTGAGACGTTGGCGTCTCCCTAGGTAGTCCAGGCTGGGCTTGAACTCACTATGTAGCCCGCTCATTGCAATCCTCCTGCCTCAGTCTCTGAGAGTGCTAGGATTACAGGTGTTTGTCACCACTTCCAGCAAAACTTCATGTTCTTAACCACTGTGCTGTGTTGTCTTATCATATTACCTTATTTCAGTCATCAGTAAACTGGGTCATACTGGGTCTCTTCCTCCATTTTTGTAAATAAAGTTTTATTGAAATCCAGCTATACTCATTGTTTTACAATAGACTGGCTGCTTTCCAGACAAAGGCCTTGTTGAGTAGTTGCTACAGAGATCTGTATAACTGGAAAACAGAAAAAATTTACTTTCTTTTTTTTAATGGAAAATTTTTCTGGTCTCTAGTTTATTTGATTTGTAGCCTTTGTCATCACCTGGAGTTATTTATTTGATTGTTTATATTTCATACACTGGGTTGTAAGGTCCATGAAAGCAAGACTCTTCCTTGTTACTCCTGTGTAGGAAGGTTTTAAATTTACTCTCTTTCCTTCTGAAGGTTTGGTAATTTTAGTTTGTGAAATAAACTGACGAGATAACAGGAAAAAGAACATACAAGTCTTTTTATATGCCTCTGAGACTCCAAGAGGGGCAGGATGGATGGACTCAACAAAGAGGGATATAGGAGCTTGGGCTTCTGTGTTTCCAGAAGGCCCTGGCAGGTGAGGGGACAGAGGATGCACCTCAAGTAAGGGTTGTCGTGTTATGCAGATACATCTCCTAGTCCACAGCCACCTGTGGTCACCTCTGTTGGGCCAGGTGTCAGACCTTCAGTCTTTTGTGGGCAAAAAGGCGATGGGAGGTAAGAAACACTGTGCCTGGAGCCAGTATTTCCAGATGGTACTGCAAATCTGTTTTTACAAGCTCTTCAGAGCCATTTAGTGTCTGTAGAGGTCTGCAGTTCCTCTGAATAACCAACTCAACAAATGCCAAAGAAATCTATTTCGAGTAGGATGTATTATCTCTCACACTTGGATACCTGGTTCCTAACACAGTGCCTGGCACACCAGCAGATACTCAGTAAATATTTGATGAGTAAAGAAACATTACCCAGCGATACAGCAAAGCACATTATAATTATGCTTAGTTCTTGCCACTTTTCTTGGACTTTTAAAGGAAATCTCTTAAGCAAGCTGTGTCCACTTTGATCTCTAGGTTCAGAAGTTGCTATGTTAATGCTGCTTGTCTTTGGAGTCTTACTTCATGAAATCCCACTGAGTGGCCAAGATGAAGCTTATCCTGATGCTGACCCTGTGCCAGGACCCCTATATGACTACTCCAGCATCCGCCTGCCAGAGGAACACATTCCCTTCTTCTTGCACAACAACAGGCATGTTGCCACTGTCTGCAAGAAGGATTCACATTGCCCATATAAGGTAGGTAGTATTTCTCCTCTTCTTGTTTATTTTTAAGAAGATACGGTTTATGTTGGCTTCCTACTTCTGCCTGTAACCTGAGACTGAAGGTAGAATTTTAACTTTGAATTTTCAATGCAAGCCAATCATTGTTTCAACTTATCTCATACTTCTATGTGATTAAACTTGGCTTAAAATGGATATCCATTCACAAAAGTGAAATTTAAAGTCTAAATCAGTACTAAAATAATTAGGCAGCTAATTCTATCTCTATAAATGAAGCAAATGTGATTTTAGGCAGAAAAAACCTCCACCTTGTTCAAAGCAGAGAATTTCACACCTCTTCTTTCTTCACCTGCATAGAAGAAGTCCTTTAGCACTTAGTTTCCATAATAACACCTCAGCCTCTGTCTCCAAATAATTAAGACTGTGGGGTTGGAAAGGCCTCAAATAGGAGCCCATTAGGTTGTCTCAGGCGGCCTTGGAGATCAAAGCTGGGCATTGTGAGACACTTCCTTTCCCATGGTGCTGGCACAGGAAGCATATGGAAAAGCAGATCCTGGACTCAGCCCAGCATTGCTCCTGGGCCTGCCCAGCTGCTGCAGAGTCAACCTTGTGGGGTTCCTGCTGGTTTTGATTGATGAGAAAAGTTGCTGATCTGTTCAATTTAGCAGTGATTCTTTTGGTTAACAGAGATTTCAATTCATATTTTTTTTAGGGGCTGTTTTAAAAATCAATTTGCTCTCTGAGAAAGGCAGTTTCCCAAGCTACTTCAGAAATTCTAATTCAAGCTGGGAGTGGTGGCATATGTCTGTGTTCTCTGCACTGTGGGAGTCTGAGGAAGGAGGATGATGATTTCTATTCAAGTTTGGGAATTTAGTGAGTCATTGTCTCAGAATAAAAAGGAAAAAGTAGAGGCTGGAATGTCGCTTGGTATGAAGGCCCCAGGTTCAATTCCCCAGTGTCAGCAAAAACAAACATATCTCTACCTATCTATCTATCTATCTGTCTGTCTGTCTGTCTGTCTGTCTGTCTATCTATCTATTTATCTATCTCTGTATTTCAAGCGGTCTTTGGTAGTTTAGATAAAGGCTAGACTTTTGGTTAGGGGACTGACACGGGGAAGTGAATAAAGATAAAGAACCCTGAGACTGCCAGTTTTAGAATTTCCTCTGATTACTTTATTATGTTAATACGTATTATGAAATGTAAATGTGAATGTATTATAAAGGTTTTCTTTCTTAATAGAAAAATGTAAGAGTCCTTCCTAAACTTTGGAAGAGGGGAGACCAGTTTAAATGTACATGGTTTATGTTCTAGAAACACTTAGAAAATTTAAAGTATTGCTGGGGTTATGAGAAGTCCTGCACACCAGAATTCAGGTTTGGTTACCCCTTCTGCAGCTACGTGGACATGGGATGGTAAGTTTCCGTATGGAAGACACTCCTCCCTTCGAAGTCTTTTGCTCTATCTGCACTATGTATTGATGCCTTAAGTTTCAGCTAATTCTTTTTTTTTTTTTTTTGAGACAGGGTTTCACTATATAGTGCAGGCTAGCCTTGAACTTACTTTGTAGCCCAGGCTCACCTCAAACTTGCGGCAATCCTGCTGCTTCAGCTTCCCTTGTGCTGGGATTACAGTGTGTGCCATCATGCCCAGGGAGCTAGATTCTTTGGATATTAGAAATTCCTTTAGACATTACTTTACTTGTCCAGTCTTAAATTCAACTTGACTATCTTGAAACTGCAAAGCTGGGTCCTGACTCAGCAAGGAACTTCCTTGGTCGTTTGTGCCCTTGATGAAAGAATTCAGTAAAGACCCACAGGGCGTGCAAAAGTCTAGGTAGAATTTATTGTAAAGTAGCTATAGAGAGAGTTATGCCTTCACACGAGAAGGTGGGCAGTTCCACAGAGACATCTTGAGTAGAGTTTGGATATCTCATTATGTACACAAAAGTTACCACTGGAGTTCAGGAAACTAGGGTAATTATGATGCTTATTGTCATTTTTACTTGGAAGTTACTTTGGAATTGCAAAATGTCTTTCTGTCCCCTTTAAGTGGTCAGTATTTCCTCGAGGGCTTTAATCATATGTGGAACTTATGAAAGAAAATTCGAGAAAGATCAGTTCTTAATTTAAACCAGTTCCCAGCCCAAGGCAGGAAAGTTGTCTGTTGTTAAAGGACATTCCCTTTCCTGATATCACTGGGCTGTAGGATTTGGCAGGAATGCTGTATGGTTCTGGAACTAGACAGCCAGGTAGTCAGGTATGAGAAGGAAGGTGCACAGTGTGTAAGCTAAAAATGTCATTGTGCTCTATGGGATGGCTTTGAGTTTGAGACTTAATATACACTGAAGCCTTGGTTTATTTAACTGGCAACGCATGCTACTTTGCAACCCCCTCAATCCCTCAGGCCTGCTAGTGTCTAAGCCCTGCGTGACGATCTCACATTGGCGCAGGAATATCTGTCATTTCCTCTTCCACAGCATGAACTATGGAAAATATTTCCCCATGGTGTATGCTAAGAAGATAAATGGATAGTTTTCTCTAGATTCTACAAAGAGAGAAATGTAGTTAGTACTTGTGACTCACACAGTGTTAAAGAAAACATGGTAATTAACAGTGCAATGTCTTCCATTCCAGGTGACCCAAACTTTGTACATTTTCCTTATGTCTTTTTATTTTAAGGGAGTAAGTCTGAATAACTTAGTTTGGTGACTTCATGGATGGCAAGGGAGTTTTTGGAAAACTATGATAGTATATTTTTTAAAAATATAAGTAGTAACAAATGTCTAGTAGTTTAACCTGTAGAAGGAAAATTCAAGGTCCAAAAAAGAGTAAAAGAAAAATAAAATCCCCGAATCTTGTCCTTTGGAAATAGGACAGACACTGTGGAGTCAGCTGAAGACATCTTCTGGAAGCAGGCTGACTTCGGGTATGCCAGGGAGCGGCTGGACGAGATGCATGCGCTCTGTCAGCCAGAGAGGATGGTGGGTATGCGGCGCCTTACTTCCATCACTTGCTACTTACTATTTATTTTATTATTTAGATCGTAACATAAAAACAAGATAGATAGCAGTATGAAAGGTCTCTCTCACTTTCACTTATTTGGCTCTTATTTTATTTAACGTCCCCAAGTAGGTAGTTCTGGTTACTCTGGCAGCCTTGTTCTCCTTTTCCCACATATAGGTTTTGAGTCACATTTTGATGCTATTAAATATTCTTAGGTTTAGAATTCCCCTACTCCAACATATGCTAAAGAAGGGAAATGGGTAAATTGTGTCTTTACAAATTCCTTGCTTGCTTTGGACAGATGATATGCCCCCACCACGCTGTTTCTGTTTGCTTAGCGCTGTACGGTTTGTAGCAAGCTTTTCTGTATGTTGTCTAGTTTGAGACTCATGGTATTATAGCAGATAAACAGAGAAGATAAACTGATGCCACTTTTCTAGAACAGAAAGCAGATTCTCAGGGACATTAAACAAGGTCTCCAAGACTCCATAATTACCTTGTACCGCTACACATCTAGATATAAAAGGCAGATCTTTTTTTCCCAGTGAGCCATCCTCCATGCGACATCACACCTCAGTAGGTAAGAAACACGTGTGGTCGAGAGGCGGTGTCAGGGAGTAATTGCCAGACTAGGCTCTTGACTAGAGTTATAATCTTGACTTTGGCATGGTGTCCAAACTTTCTATGTTCCAATTTCCTCAGCCTTAAAGCCATGACAATTTCGTAGCACGTGGGAAGGATGAAGTGAGCTTCTGCATATAAAAATGCTCAGGGCAGAGCCTGGCTTCCAGCAGAGGGCTCAGGCTATTTTTTTAATGGTTGATGGAATTGTAAGTACTTATGATTAAGGTGTGATATTCTCTAATCTGGTGATCCTGAGCCCCAACATCTCTGACATCTTGGGGTCTCTATTAATAGTCTCCAGAAAGCCTGGGAAAGTAAAAGAAATTAATTAACTCGCATTCAAATCTGAGTATATGTGTTATCTTGATGTTGGAGGATTGGCACAGGAAAGAGCTATTAGCAATTCTGTCAAAGGGAATGAAGTGCGAAGTTGGGAGGCAGAGTATTACCTAGCACTGCCCCAGTGCACCTGGAGTAGACACTCTGTGTTACTTTGCACACTTTGGTTAGAGTCCAGCTCTTCACGTGGAAAGGACAACAATAGGGCCGCAGTCCTTCCTTGCACACCTCCTCAAGGTGGTTTGTAGAATGCTTTCCTAGCCACAGTTTACTTTGATGTACTACCAGAGTATGATCCTGGTCCTAGGTTTTTGGGGTGCTGTAACAAAGCGCCATAGACTCGGTGACCCACAGGCAACAGGACTTTTTCTCTCACAGCTGTGGAGGGTAGAAGCTCGGCTCAAGGCGCCCTCACAGTTGGCTGTGGTGAGGGTCCTCTTCTAGGCTGCAGCAGCCTGTGCCTTGTGTATCCTCACGAGGTGGACAGAGGACGGGCGAGCTCTGTGGTGCCTTATAGAAAGACACTAATCAGGTTCGTGAAGGCCCCTCACACTTTTGTCACTTCCTAACACCATCCCCTCAGTGTAGGAATTTTCTGGAGACACATACTTTCGCACCACTGTACTCTTTCACTAACTACAGAGTCCAAAATGTCACGTTGGTCAAGATGAAGGGCCCATGTTCATGGGAAGTTTTAGGAAAAATAATAAAATAGCATTTATTTCTCTAAATAAAATCCAAAGCAGAAATATTTTTGAAACACTCCCTCTGTCAGCAGAATCCAGATTGGCTAAAATAGAAACAGGCTCCGGTAGTTGACTATTCCACTGCTTTATTCAGTTATTTAGAAGAGATTGCCCTCCAGTTGCTGTTGAGAAAGACTCCCACAAGGCTCGTGGGAAACTCTGAAGAAAGGGCCTCTTACTCAGATTGGCAAACTGCCCCCCCGGCCCTCCATTTGAGTGTGTCTCGCTCGTGCATTCTTCCTTGTTTCCTTTGGCCCATCTGTGCAAAATGCTTTTTCACATGGCCGAGGGGAAGTAATGGTTTCGAGTGCTGCTTTTTTTCTTTTTAGGGGACTGAATTGAACCAGCTATAAAGCTCTTGGCTTTAAAATGTGAGTTGATACAAAGAGAGCATTTGGGAGTTCTTCATCCTAATTTAAAAGTGTGGAAACCACAAGTAGATTTAGCTAAATTCTGCTGGGAGGAGAAAAAAACTGAGAACCGTTTGCAGAGTGTGAACAGTTTTTCCCATCATGTGGGTGCACGTACTGTTACTGCGTCTAGTGCATCTGGTGAGTTCTTCAGATGTTGAGACTCACAGGAAGTTTTTCCCTTTTGTCAACCTCGTTTCAGAGCGACTCAAGTCTGGTGTGCTCCCGTTATCTTCAGTATTGCAGAGCAACTCATCTCTACCTTGACCTAAGAAACATCAAGAGAAATCACGACAGGTATTTAAGTGGTTGATGGTAAACTCTGATAGCTGTTCTGATGTATTTTCACGTCCAGCAGTATCTTAGATTTGCTGCATAGTAAAATGGTCGAGGTGTCAGGGAATGCGTGAGGGATGGTGACCCCAGTGGGTCACCAGTTGATCATAGATATGACAGATTAGGATCATAGGTACAACGGGTTCCTTGTAAGAATTCTGCTACTTTTGTATAGGTTTTTTGTTGTTTGTTTCTTTTTTGCAGGGTTGGGGTTTGAACCCAGGATCTTTTGAATGCCAGGCAAATGCTCTGCCACTGAGCTATGTCCCTAGCCCTACTTTTGTATATCTTTAAAATTTTCTGTTATAGATACATTCTTGCCTTGCTTGACACAGGAGATACATCAGGTGATTTCACTGCTGTGCAAACTCTGTAGAGTGTACTTATACAAACTGGTTTTTTTTTTTTTTTTTTTCCCCAGTAGTAGGGCTTGAATTTAGGGCCTTCACACTGAGCTACATCCTCAGCCCTCTTTTTTTATTTTGAGAAACGATATTGCTAAGTCAGAAAGTTGCCCAAGCCGGGGTCAAGTTTGCAATCCTCCTGCTTCAGCTTCCCAGAGTGCTGGAATTACAGGCACATGCCACCATTCGTGGCTTCACACAAATTTGGTAGCTACAATGCCACTAGGTGATATAATCTTATGGGATCACAGTCATCTATGTTGTTGACTGGAATTTTTCAAACTCAATCTTTTCTTTTTGATACACTAGATTCAAGGAAGATTTCTTCCAGAGTGGTGAAATTGGAGGACACTGTAAACTTGATGTGCCTACATTGATGTCTGAAGGTCAGCGCAAAAGCCCCCTGCAGTCTTGGTAACATGATTTTTTGATATACATATTGAATACATTTGCCTTTATTTTTGGTCCTTACAGATTTTGGTGGCGACTCCAGAAAACTAACTTAAGTTGCAGATAATTTTCAGTACATGTTACTTAATTTGTGCAAACACGAGCTTCCTGAGGGGTGCTGGTTACGGGTGAACCCCTCGGTTGTGAAGGAGTTGAGTATGTTTATAAAATGTTAGGGGATATAATACAGTGCTACTATTTGCAGATAAAAGCAAAAACCAGTTTAAAGTTAATTTTTATTATTTTGTAAGGGTCCATGTGTTTTGGGAAACACTTTCTTAGAAAAAATGAGCGTGTATTGAAATTTGGCAATACCTCGGTTGTTGAACAACTCCAAACTCAAACTTTCCACTATGTGAGCAGCAAAGTTAAAAAAAATTCTGCTCAGTGTTCGCAACTCAGAGTGAAAATCCAACTTGAAAAAACCTGTATAGGCCGGAGAGTGAGTCATATAGCACATCTTGTGGAGGGTGATCTACAGTCTGAGCGCTGCTCTCGCCCAGGCAGCGTAGAGCGCTCGTGTTAGCACGTTACAACATTTGTCACGGTGCTTTTTGGTGTGTGTGCTTTATTTGTGTAAAAATATCACAGCCACAGCTCCAAAGAAAGTTGGTGATACCAGCAGTAAAACCAAGAGGAGAACTGTGACAATCATGATAGTTAAAGAGAGAAAGAAATAGAGTTCGCTGTGAAATGTATTAAAGTCCTGAAAAAGGAATTTATAATTTTTGGACCTCGGAACAAATTATTTGGTTTTCCATTATTTCTTATGGGAAAAATATGTTCAGTCCTCAAACTTTTTGGCGTTCGAAACGAATTTGGAACAAATTGAATTCGACAACTGAGGTATCACTCTATGGAACGAACATAGAAGAGAGCGTGTGGTTCGGATTGTGAAAAGGTGAACCCACTCATGTAACTGTAATCCAGGTCGAAATGCAGAGCGTTACTAGCACCAGTGTCCTTTCCAGGCCCTACTCCCAACCTCCTCTCTAAAAGCTACCCTAACTTTTATTACCACTGATCAGATTTTTGAACCATAAAACTCTTTAGTTTGAATTAGTTTTAGACTCATGGAAGTTTAAAAATAGTATAGGAAGTTCCCATTGTACCTTTGCCCCAGCTGGCAGTGATAATCTTATCTCCTGTAACCCAATGCAATGACCAAAGCCAGGAAATTTCCTAACAGTTTTACTAACTAAACACAAGTGTGTCTCACCGCGTTTAATTTTTTTTTCTTTTTTTTTTGGTGCTGGGGATCGAACTCTGGCCCTTGTGCTTGCAAGGCAAGCGCTTTAACCACTGAGCTAAATCCCCAGCCCTCTCACCGTGTTTAGATGCAGTCATTCTTTTTTTTTAATTTCTAGTCTATAAAATTTACATCATGTCTAGGTCCATGTAGCCACCAACACGATAAGGATGAGGAATTATTCCATCATCCAAAGAAATGTATATGCCTCCTTTCGTAGACGCGTAAGCTACTCTTACGTAGTGTTAGTTTTTGGGGTCATATATTCATGTTGAGCAAACCATTCAGGATAATAACCTACCTTCATCAGTAGGTGTTTTGTAGTCTGCACTGAAGTTTCTAATGTAATGTAACAGATTTTTACAGTAGTTAGTTCTTGTAATCTATAGGGCGTTTTCTTTCTTAGTATGTCTCAATATCTGATTTTATATCAGAAGTACCTAGGGTATAATTGTATTAGATATTTATTGCTATGAAACATGTCATTACAAAATGTATCTCTAGTATGTATTTGCATTTGTTATCTATAGCAATAGATACAGCAGTATAACAAATTACTCCAAAATGTAATAGCTTAACAGGACAAACATTTATCATTTCACACAGGTTCTGATGGTCACAATTTGGGAACAGCATAGCTGGGTCTCTCTTGAGGTTGCTGTCAAGTCTTTGGCCAGGGCTGTAGTCTTCTCTAGGCTCAACTGGTCCTGGAAAATCTCTTTCTTTTTCTGTTTGTTTGTTTGTTTGAGACAGGGTCTAGCCATGTAGTCTAGGCTGACCTTGGACTCACTGTGTAGCCCAGGCTGGCCTTGAACTCATGGTGATCCTCCTACCTCAGCCTCCTGAGTGCTGGGATTATAGCTGTGCACCACCATGCCCAGCTTGGAAAATCTAAGTGCACCCTGGCTGTTGTAAGCCTTAGTTCTTCTCTAACCACTGGCTGAAGATTAAGTTTTCACAATATGGCCTTACCCTCGTGCGGTTCACAGCATGACCCCTGCTGCCTCTGAGATGAGAGCCACAGTGTTTTTATAAACTCAGAAGTGATGTCCTATCACTTTTGCTGTGTTCTGTGGGTTTGAGGTAAGCCCCTAAATTATGCCCACATGCAAGGGGTGGGAGTTAACCTCCACTTCCTGAAGCAAGTAGTATTAAAGAATTTGCAGACAGCTTTTTGAAACCACCATGATTTTTGTTAATGTGTTTTTAAAAGGATCTTTTTGGAGTTTATTTTACATGAAATAAGATGTCAAAGGTAAGAGTTTTAGATGATCTTTATATCAACTCTAGATGTCTCTTGTCGCATGCTTGTGATTGTCTTCTGTTTGAAACAAAACTATACCACGTCACTTCCAAAGACATTTTCTGAGAAATAGAGTGTTCCTTCCTCAGAGCTGCTCAGCTGTCTGCTGTCTTTCTGAGGACCAGGCAACTCCTAGAACGCCGTCTTTCTCACACTCCAAAGAGGCTACAGTAAGAGTTTCTCTTCCAGATTGTTCACTTCGAGCCTCATTAAACCACAGGAAGCCTTGGTGAAGCTCCCCACCTATTGGGAGATTATTCAGCCAACTCTAATATAAATTTCATCTTTGTGTGGCAGGTTCCCAATTTAACTATCTTACACATGGATGAATTTCAAAATCTCTTTTGTTTCTGTCTTAATACCAAAGTTGGTATGAAATTATATAAATGACAGTAAGTTTGAGAGGCTGCTGTCTCCATAGGAGTGCTTCTACGTACTAGAAATAAAGTTTACCTAACAAACAGATAGGTCCTAAATTAAGGTGTTGCAACAGGAATTTAAGAATGATCACTGTGAAATTATATCCCAATTCATCATTCCAGGTTTGCTGAGTTACAAAGCTATACGCCGCTCAGCTTCAGACCTATCGAAGATGCTAAATGTGACATTGTTATTGAAAAACCAACATATTTTATGAAATTAGATGCAGGTAAGAAGTTAATTTTTCTATCTCTATATATGTTGGTTAATAAGGCATGTATATATAATTTCTATGTATATATAGTTTCTATATACATAAATTGTCTTTGGAGTTTTTTTTTTGGGTGGGGTGTGGGGGATCGAACTCAGGGCCTTGTGCTTCCTTGGCAAGCACTCTACCACTTGAGCTACATCCCCAGCCCCTCTTTGAATTTGTTTTTAAAAGCATTATGACACATGATGGGTTTGCTTTTTGCTTTCTTTTCTGAAGTAGATGAACTAGCTTGGCTTTCCTGTTCTTTTGTATTTTGGGTATTCTAGAAGAAACTTTCACATTTATATCAAATGATTCAATCAAAATCTGAAGATGAAAGAAGGCATGTACATCTTTAGTAACTAAATTTACCCCCTCTGGTTTCTCTAATCACTTAATTTAAATGATTTCATTACAATTATTTTTAAATAGAAGGGAGGGAAAGAAATGTCCCTAACCTCCCCTAGGACACTTTCTAATATTATTTCCATGACTAAAGTGAACTTAAAATTCTTTTGGAAGTTACACTATAGTCTAATCTTGGGGAAAAAATTAGAATTATTTTTGCCTACAGGTGCTAAGTCTCAGCTTGCAAGCATAACTTTAACTTTGTGAACTAGTTGCCCTGGAGAGGAGAAACACAGATCATTCTATATTATCTCTCTCATTATAAGAGACGGAGAGTACTGTGCTATATCATATCAAAATTCATGAGAGGCCAGGCCTACAGTGAAATATAGAGAGCCCTCTGTCACGAATATTTGAGAATTACCATAATTTATTGATCATAGTTTTAATGTGCTCTCCCTTCTGTAGTCATAATTCTTATATTACAAAGTATTAGATCCAGATATCAGACAAGTTTAGGATTTTGAAATAAGAGCAAGTAAAAATGCTATGTTCAGAGTTCTGACTCATTTTTTAAAAATATGCAAATTAAAAAGAGGCAAAGAAAACAGTGATCTGCCTATAAAAGAGGCGAATATGTGGGAGCTGTTAAATTTATGTGGCTCTTATGCAATAAAGTAGGTAAAATGGGAATAATAGACTAAGGTAGGTGTGTGCCATTTCCTTCCTATATTCATAACTCTACTTTTTTCTTCTGAGGCCATCATCCAATTTTCCTTTTCTTATTAACTTTTACCTTGGGAGAGTGAGAATTTCTACAGAACAAAGCTCGCTGGAGTGCACGTTTCTGCACGATGAAGCCTGTGTTTGCTCCCTCATTTATAAATCCTTGTAGCTCCAAGCACTGTTTTGTACATTCTGAATTCTCCAGTAAATGTTAGGAGCTCACTAAATGTTACCTGAAAGCAAATTTTCACTGGATAGCTCACCTGGGGGCAAGGGGATGAGTTCTCATAGAACTTGATTTTTCTTAAGCTGACAATATGCTCTGCACCAGGATTTTTCTGGCTGAAAAAAACTAGCCTCCGAAAACATTCGTCTAAGATAACCAGGCTGAAAAGAACTGAGTATTTTTTACCGTTACCTTCTGGAACACAGTGTTATTACTCACTGTGGGGATGAAGTCAGACTATTTTGTGGTTTTTGCTCCTGGGAGTCACTGTTTTTCTTTTATTCAACATTTTCCTTCCTTGAAAATGCACATCTTGAAATGGCACTTCTGTTTCTTTTTAATGACTGGCATTAGAATTTACGAATGGTGGTAGCCTCAGCTCTGTCTTCTGTGTCTGGCCTTGTGGGGTACAGCTGGTCTCTCACTGTGGCCCAGACATTGGGATGGCGGCTTGCGGATGCATCCTCTTCGGCTTTCTTGTGACAAAGCTGGCACTTAGGTCCAACTACTCCCCATATCAGTAGAGGAACCGATGCTTAGGGACTTTATGAATTTACCTAGGAGAGCTGCTCGAGAGCAACTGAGCTGGAATTCAAGCCAGCTCTGACTCCAGAGTTTATGCTTTTTCAATTTGGATAAGAGACATTCATCTCTTTTAAATGATAGTTGGTTAGTATTTTCCCAAGAAGCAAAGCAGTGGCATAAGCAGCGATTAAATAGGGCCAAAAGAGACAAGAATGAAAACTATCAAAATGTTAGTAATTGCCTTCATCAATAGTACTTCTGGGAATAGGTGCTGCTTAATTGATTTTTTAAAAAGTGATCAAAAGGAATAAATAACTTCATGAACTTGTCGTTCTACCCCGTTTTGAGTTAAATAGACCTATGTGACTTTTTCTGGGAACTTAATTTATTATTTGGTATATATGGGAAAATATATTCCTGATTTTTTTTTTGTTTGTTTTTTGTTTTTTGTTTTTTGGAGGGGGCTGCTGTGGATCAAGCTCAGGGCCTTGCCTTTGCTAGGCAAGCACACTACCACTTGAGCTAAGTCCCCAACACCATGATTTCTAAATAATCAGTTTAAAAAGTGAAGTTTTGAACCCAATCTATTTGCAAATTGATTGTATTTCTGTGTAGATTATGTCCAGAAAAAAATCATTATTTTCCCTCATTTATTTCAACTAAAAGCCCATTGAAATATAAATAGATGGGGTAGAATAAAAATTGTTTAATCACATGTTCTTTGAGGTTAATTAACATAGATTTCTTTTTTCCAAAAACTAGGTGTTAACATGTATCACCACTTCTGTGATTTTATCAACCTTTATATTACTCAGCATGTTAACAATTCATTCAGTACAGATGTGTACATCGTGATGTGGGACACCGTAAGTAAGAATGTGCTTTCTGCTTCAGCACTCTTTTCTCTTTTCTCTGCCATTGTGTGACTCTGACCTGATGAAACAGGACTTTTGAAGACACACTTTTAAATATATGCCCCTGTACACACCTGCACGTGAGTAGAAATGTGTCTGTATGTATGTATTGACACATACACAGAGGCAGATGTATATATTCGTAGGTGTGTGTGTTCCTTGGTGTTTTGAATTTAGAATGAAGCAGTGGAAGATTTCTCCCCTCATTTGCTTAGATGGAGTTTCCAAGAGCAGCACTATGTTTGGCTCAGTGTCCCTCTAGGGTAGGACATATGAAACCTGTCACTCACTCACCTCTAGTTCATGGTGGAAGAGCTTCTATTTATTTAGTTGGACCTCTTGAATTTATTGTACTGCCTGCCTTTCTTTTTTATTTCTTTTCCTTTTCTTATCCCCCGCCCCACCCCACCGTGTATGGGTGTATGGGGCTGGCGAGGGAACGCAGACCTGGCCCACACTAGGCAAGCTGTCCACCACTGAGCTCCACCCCCAGCTTGCCTTGCTGAATAGTAGCTTTCTGTCACTATTTACTTTAGCCAAACCGGCTGTGTGTTTCAGCTCATCATGCAGAGTGAGTCTTAGACACGCACGTAAGCACATTTGTTAGATTATGCCTGCTGTTTATTTGTTTTTAGTAGTCCTTTTTGCTTCTCTTTTTTTACCTGCCTTTCCCCTGCTTCTTCCACATCTGGCCCTTCCACCTGCTCAGGTAACCCCAGGGTGAGCCCTGGTGTCATCTACTGTAAAACAGAATAGAACCCAAACGTCAGTGTCATCTTGAGGGTGAACCACAGGTATGCAGACAATTGCAGTGCCTGGAACATGGCACATGTGCTCTGAAGGTTAACCACCGATGACAATGATAGTGTGCACCATGGAGGTTACCTGAACTGGGGTGCAGGAACCCCGACCTTGGGTCGTCTCAGGTTCAACTAAGCAGTTTGACTCAGGATACTCCTATGCCTCAGGCTCGGGGAGAATCAGTTCAGGTTGACATTCATGGGAACCATGAAGTGGTGGCTCTCAGAGCAGCATCAGGCCTTTTATCCAGGGACGAGTCCACAGCACAGCTGAGGCAGGTGCAGGAGCTGCTTGACTGAAGAGCCTCACGTCTCGCAGCAGCCACCAGCTCCTGGAATAATTGCACTGGTGAAGCCTCAGCGTGGCCACAGATGTCACACCTAGTTCTCAGTCATGTGCCGGGGAGGCCTACACCTGGTAAACACTTCCAGTGTAATGCAAACTCCACTGAGAATTGGTTCTGTAATTCTTGCTATGCGCACGCGTTCTTCTGTGTCCTGCATGCACAGTTCTCTTTCTGTCTTGAGTTCCAGTTTTGCCGAACCATAATTTCACCTTTTGGAAATGTTGTGTGAGCAAAGGGAACAGTCCTTTTTTTTTTCTTTTCGTGTGCTTGTGGGCCATAGTCAAAACTGCTATCAGAAGCCTTGAATGTTTTGCCCTTTAAAAAATTGTGCCTGATGTTATCTCGTTTAATACTCACCATCCTCAGTGGACTTGGGTTTTCGTTTGCTGTTTTTGGACGAGGGATTTTTTCATTAGCTTGCTCTACAGACCAGAAGCTAAGGCTTGAGCAACCAGTGAGTGTTCTGAGATAACACAGTGTGTAAGGGATGAAGCCAAGAATTCCAGCCCTGTGCTTGGAAGCTGTGATGCTTTATCACCTTTCTATATAGTTCTCCAAAGAAGCTGTTTCTCAGACAGTTTCCAGAAACTTCCTTGTATCTGGTGATATACTTTTCCACGTCTCCCTCAAGTGGATAAGGTAAACTGAGCCAGCATCTATACCCTCTGCCTTCTGTGTGCCTGCTGGGGTGGAGTAGGATGCCTGGCCTCCTTGAAGCTCCCAGGCAGCTTGGTTACCTGCACACATGATGTCAGGATAGGCTGACTTTGACTCTGGTGCAGATAAGTGGGACGGATGTGTCCAAGCAGCTGGTTGGCCACCCTGGTGTCACCTCCCTCCTCCATGGATCCATTGTAAACCTGCGTTCCTGATCTAAGAGGCCTTTGCTATCCTCTCAGTCAGGTTCTCCACCCAGGCAATACCAGGTTGCTCCAGAATTCTGGTCACCAGAAGCCAGTAGGTTAGATGGGTCTAGTGCTATGGGTCTGGGCAGTTACTCAGTGTTTCTCTCCCTCTGTCTCCCCTACCCTCTCATCAGTACTGGCTACTGAGCCCAGGGCCTTCGTGCTGAGTTACTTCCCCTTATTTGAATTTTGAGGCAAGGTCTTGCTAAGTTGCCTAGGCTAGGCTCAAACTTGTGATCCTCCTGCCTCACCCACCAAAGGTCCTATGATTACAGACATACACTACCGCGCCTGGCTTTGACTGTTTCTCTTCTGTTGGCAAGAGTCTTAGATTAAGCAACACTGTGACTTGCAGACTGTGACAGGAATCTCCCACAGTTGATAGAGTAGCCACAGAATCAGTTTTGAAGGCCTAGGGGAGCAGTTTGTCCAAGGATAGGGTTCAGAGCTTGGTGACATTTTACAAACTGTCCTCACCTGGAAGCCTGTGGGCTCTTTCCTCTCTTCACGGACCTGAGTGGTTTGGTCACTCTCTTCAGGCACATGCACAGCAACCTCAGTGCTGGCAAGGCCACCAGCCTCCGAAAGTACAAAGAGGACACTTCTTCAGATTGCCTTTCTGGGCGTGGAAGGATGGCTCCTATTAAATGAAATGGATAAAGGGCAGATGGTGACAGGCTGTCTACAATTTCTTGTATAGTGTAGCTAGGCTATTTTTTTAAAATGAAAGTAACCTCTGCTTACAATGAGTTCAAATAACACAGAAGTTAAAAAAAGTCTCTTCCAGGCTGGGGATTTAGCTCAGTGGTTAGAGTGCTTGCCTAGCAAGTGCAGGTCCTTGAGTTTGATCCCCAGCACCAAAAAAAAAAGTCTCCTCCAATTCTGTTGTCCCCCAAGAGTAGCTACAATTAGCATGTCTGTGAGTTTTGGGCAAGATTCTTTTCATTTTAATAAATAAAAGTAAATAATAAATATAAATACATCTCTATACAAATATATATCAGGATTTAAAGGAGGACCTGTGTATATAGATATAAAATTTGTATAAGGATGCATTTATATCTTTATAGGAAATTTACTCTCCTATTGTTCCCTTAATATTATATCATGAGGCTGGGGGATTTAGCTCAGTGGTAGAGTGCTTGCCTAGCAGGCGCAAGGCCCCGAGTTTGATCCCCAGCACCCCCCAAAAAGTTATATTACGGATAAATTTCCAAGTCATTACATTTAGGATTATCTTTTTGGGTGCAGTTACATGGTATTCCATATAATGGATATTTTAGAAGTCCCCAGCATGTATGATTATATGTATACATCTTCCCCATCTCAATTGTATTTTGTTAATTTCTAGTTTTATGCTCTTTTTGTAAGGTGGTCAATATACATAATCATTCCTCAGTATCTATGGGGAATTCCCTGTGGATGCAGAAATCCTCAAATGCTTTCCAGTTCCTTGTATAAAGTGGTGTAATATTTGCCTGTAACCTGCGCACTTCTACTATATACTTTACATCATCTCTAGATCATTTGTAGAACCTAATACAGTGTAAATTCTGTGTAAATTGTTGTACTCTGCTGTTTCACTGATAACAATGAGAAAAAAGTCTACACATGTTCAGTACAGACCCAGCATGCTTTCTGAATATTTTTGATTTGTCGTATTTGAATTAACAGACACAGAGCCTGCATGCTCAGCCACTTGGATAAGGATACAACCAACTTATCTACATCTTCACACACTCACTGTAGTATTTCTGTTAGACAGATTCATATAACTGGAATTTCTAAGTTATAGGTCATATGCACATTCAAATTTGAGACCTACACAGGAAGAAATCTTATGTCGTCTTCAGGATATCCAAATATTCTTCAATGTGAGAATAGGAAAAAGCCCGTTCTTCCCCTGCGATAGATAATTTGAATTTGGGGGATATAGAGATGAAGCTTCTGGAGGTGCTTATTACTGAATAATGCATGATTTCCCTTAGATGGGATCAGTCAGATTATTTTATTACTAGAAATTCCTTTACGGTATCATATTTTATTTTAAGAAACTGCCTGGAACCACTTCTTTTAATTGCCCTTTATTTATTATTGAGCCTGAACAGCGACATTTCATTTTAGATGGTGTTGAGAAGGGCCTTTATTGGAACGGTATTGGAGAAACACTGAAGGAAGGATTTTTATAAAAAAAAATCACTATGTCTAACAGTTCTCAATAACTTTGAAGTAACTGTAATATGTGCAACATAAAATGTGTAAAATTTGGGGCTGGGGATTTAGCTCAGTGGTTAGAGTGCTTACCTAGAAAGCGCAAGGCCCTGAGTTCGATCCCAGGCACCAAAAAAAAAAAAAAAAAAAAATGTGTAAAATTTGAAAAAAGAATGCTGTGAAGGTAAAAAGATTTGAACATAATAAACATAACCACCTGTAGGCTTTGAATGTAACCCTGAAATGTCTATTTCTTGTTTCTCTTGGCTGAATATTTTAATGTTATATGATTTTAAAATTAATTAATCTCTGTCTTTAGCTGGTGGAACTTATAATTAAATTCTGCTTTTCAAAAAAGGAAAATCAGCTTGGTAAATACACTAGAATGAGCTCTCACTGACAGGCAGCTGTCAAGTGAAGTTTATGAGTGTGATGTCTGAAATCATACACAGATTAATCCAGCCTGTAATTCACAGCTTTACAATTTAGGCACATTACTTACATCTGTGTCCTAGTTTCCTGTTCTGCAAAATAGGGATAATGATCTTACCTAGCTCCTAGGTTTGTGGGGTGACTTACTGAGTTAATGACATCAAGGGCTTAGCATGATGCCTGGGACATAGGAAGTGTGCAAGGTGCTATTATTGTTCTATAATACTGTTCTTATAATAGTGTCATTAACATTAATGCTAATGAGAACTTATCAAATGTTACTCAGTCGTCAGTGGGAAGAACATTTCATAGTTGCATACGTTTTTAATGTTAAGCCTTTCAAGGCATTTTCTTGCTTTGAAATTCCTTTCCAAGGATAACCCATTTACCCTGATGTTTTTTGCTCACTGAGCATATCAGAGTGTGTACAGATGGTGGCGTGAATATGTGTTGTGTGCATCTGTGATATGGATGGAAATTTCATGGGAAAACGCCAGAACTGTAATTTCAAAGACATGAGAATGAAAGAGATTAGGGTGGAAAAATGAAACACTATTAACACAGTAAGAAGATTGTGATGATTATTTCTGAAAATATTTCATCAAATTAGGTATTTGTTCAAGCCCCAGAGGAAAATCCATTTGTCTTACATGGTTTTTATGACATTAGGATCATAATATAATTTAACACTAACAGGCAAATTCAGTTTTTGTTGTTGTTGTTGTTGTAGCCTTTTGCCCCAATTTGTTTTGTTTCCATCTCCAGAGCTCTTATGGATACGGTGACCTGTTCTCAGACACTTGGAAAGCATTTACTGACTATGATGTTATACACTTGAAAACTTACGATTCCAAAAGGGTACTGGAAACTACCGAAATATCTGTAAACAACTGTCATATGCAGATGAGTTACTCATAAAATAAATATTTAGGGGTTGGGGGTTTAGCTCAGTGGTAGAGCACTTGCCTAGTGAGCACAAGGCCCTGAATTTGATCCCCAGCACACTCCCCACCCGAAAGTTTAATTTTAGTTTCTATTAGCTATTACCATTGACGTCTGACTTTTTGGTTTCTTTTGTTATAACTGGAATCCTCATTGTTATTAACAATATAGCTTTTGAGAACATTTTTCTGTAACTTTTCAAAAACTATGAATTTTATTCTCTTTGAAATCCTTTGCTGTTCAAACAATTTTAATGAAAAAGGAGATTAATTGGAATTTATTTTCCAAAATTATAAGTGCTGGTTTGGTGTGAAGGGTGCAAACGATATTCTTTTATCTTTTAAAATGTTTTCATTCTTAGGTATGTTTTAAGGAAGCTATCTTTTCATTACTGCCCCGCATGAGGTACGGGCTGTTCTACAACACTCCTCTGGTACGCATTTTATTATGACGTTTGCACACAGCTTGAGAGCATCTTACTTGGCAATGCAGAAGTGTTCATTATAATGTGAGCTGGTATTTTCATTGCAGATATCTGGCTGTCAAAGTACTGGATTATTCAGGGCCTTCTCCCAGCATGTGCTACACAGACTAAACATCAGACAGGAAGGACCCAAGGTAATGGATGCGCTGTGGGTTCCAAGGTGGGCTGCAATTTTTTAAAAAAAATGTATCCCCAATCAAAATTGATACTATGCTGGCAGAAGAAATAATCAGGAGACACTATTTTCTGTGCTAATGTTTTCTGACCTGGGGTTGTCTGAATTCAGGTGTCAGCAACCATTAACAACAAAGATATTGCAAGAATGTGCTTTTTATTTCTTCTTTTCTTTTTCCCTTTCCATAGCCATTATCTCCCTGCCTTCTCCCAAAGCCCCCTCCAGCCCACAAAATCCCTGCCAAAAAGTCCATTCTGCCAACCAACAGCCAAGCAGCAGCATAGGTTTTGTCTTCCGTGGTAAAGTGAATACCTTGATTTTTAGTTTTAATCAACACATAATAATTGTACATATTTAAGCTATAGAGTCTAATATTTTGATCCATGATATAATGTGTGATGATCAGACAGGGTATTTAGCCTATCCACTATCTTAAACACTTATCATGTTGATCTGTTGGGAGCATTCAAAATCTTCTCTTCTCGCTATTTTGAAATACACACAAATTATTGCTAAATAGAGTCACCCTATTGTGCCACAGAACACTAGAATCTTACCCTGTCTTGTAACTATATTTCTGGACCTGTTAACCCTTTTCTGTCTTCCCCTCCCTCCACCCTTCCCTCTGGTAGCCACTACTGTATTTTACTGTCTACTTCTATGCAAGCAACTTTTCAGCTTCCTTGTAGGAGTTAAAACATACAGTATCTGTCTTTCTGTGTCTGACTTCACTTAACAAAATAACACTCCATTGTGTGTATGTACCACATTTTCTTTTAAAGTGGATATATTTTTAATCTCAGAGAATGGTGATGGAATCAGCTAAAAATTAATCATTCCGTAAGTATAAACTTACTGACTTTCATCTCTTTGTAAAAATCACATTTGAGGTTCAGATGTTCATTCATTGTTCCACACATATCCAGCATTTTCATTTTGATTACAGGATGGAAAAATTCGAGTCACCATTCTTGCCCGGAGCACAGAATACCGAAAAATACTAAACCAAAATGAGGTTAGTTTTTTGATGTCCATTTTTAATATCATTGTATTGAATTTACCTTCCTCCCATGACTAACATGCTTTGTTTTTTCATGTTCTAATCAAAGCCTTGCTTTGAAACTATTACTTGTTTTAAAAGCTTGATGTCCTGTGCCTATTCAATTACTGGATCAGTGGTAGTCCCCAGGTTCAGTCTCCAACCCCCCCCCTAAAAAAAAGGTATATCGAGCACTAGACATGAGGCAGGCCACATTCTTGGCGCTGGACACAGAGGAGAGACAGGGGAGGTCCCCGCCCTCATAAAACTCACACTCTAGAGATGAGAAACAGGCACGAACAAATAAGCAAGTCAGCCAGTCAGTAAGGTGATGACAGGTGGTGACATACACTGTGAAGAAAGTAGACTAGGGTGACGTAACAGAGACTGGGGATGCTGGTGGGAAGGGAGGCGGGTGGGCAAGTGTCTGAAGAGGGGTCGCCTGGTGGGAGACCTCGTCAGGAGAGTGGTTTCTGAAGAACTCAGAAGCCAGGCCTGGAGGGGGAGGCCACATCCTGCTGGCCTTGTGGGCCTTGGTGAGGGGATGGATTTTAGTTCAGCGTGGTGGGTGGACAGAATACCGTGTCCTCTACCCTTGGAGTTGTCCATGTCCTGATCCCTGGGACCTGTGGGTAGGTCAAGTTATATGGCAAAGGCAAAGGATGGCTGTAGATGGAATTATAAGGTCGCTCATCAGCTGGCCTTAAAATAGGGAAATAGTTCTGAATTATCCATGTGGGCCCAGTGTAATTACAAATGGGCCACGAATCCACCTGAGAACATTTGCCTCTGCCTGGAAAGCGCTTTTCTTAGGTGGCTTTGTCTCAGATCAGATCATGTTTCAGGGCTTCCTTAAAATCAGCAGGAGAGGAGCCGGGACTCGTGATGCCTGCCAGTAGCCTCAACATTGTAATCTCAGGAGGATCGCAAGTTCTGGTCCTGTCTAGGCAACTAGGGAGACCCTGTCTCAGAATAAAACATCTGAGAAAAGAGCTGATGATGTAACTCAGTGGAAAGGCCCTGGGTTCAGTCCACAGTGCAACCACCACCACAACCACACAACAACAAAACGGCGAGGGAGGGAAGGAGACGTGAAGAGAGAAGCAGACGCAGACGGAGCACTGCCGCGTTGGAAGCTGAAGGAAGGGGTCCCACGCCTCGGTGTGTGGACTGCCCCCTGAAGGCCAAAGCAGCATGAAAACAGATTTTCCCTTATAGCTTCTTGGGGCAGACAGCCTAGAGGGAACGCCTCCCTGCCGACAGCTTGCGGTAGCCCAGTGAGACCCGTGTTGGACTTCGATCTGACAGAACTATAGGAGGATAAGTCATGTTGGTTTAAGCTGCTGAGTTTGTGGTAATTTGTTACAGAAGCAAATAGATAACAGATACACAGGGAGAGACATAAATCGACTTATTATTTACTTTTAAATTGCTCTCGCTGCAAGAGTAGGAACAGGGAGATTGATCAGGAGCTGTTACTGCGGCCCAAGGGGGAGAGTTTGGATGAAGGTGATGACAGTAGAGATGATAAATGGACTCAAGATACAGTTTGGGGATACAACCTGTGATATTCTTGAAACGTGCAGTACTGCATTAGGTGGGGCTGGGAAAGGTGCTGAGAATCAAGCATGGTTTCTAGGCTTTTAGCCTGAGCACTTAAGTAGAATCGAAATGGAACAAACTTAGCAGAAGGGAAATGGGGCGGGTGTTGATGGGTGAAATATTTTATGTGGATTCATTTGAATGCCTCATAGGCTGATCAAAGATATGTAGTGGGCATCTCTTTCCAAGAGCCATGCAGATAGTGGGGCACATGAGCATATGCCATAATGAGGTACTGATTGTATGCTGTGAGGGTGGAAGAAATGAGCAGTGTATGTGTGTGTGCAGAGTTAGGAACACAGGCATCCCTGGGTATCTGTCCATGGGAGCTGGTTGCCGGGCCCGCCTCGGAGATGCCAAATTCCACAGATGCTCAAGTTTCTTTTGTAAAATGATGTCCTATTTGCATAAGACCTACACACATCTTCCTGGGTACTTTAAATGATCTCTAGGTTACTTGTAATAACTGCTACAGTGTGAAGGCTATTATGTAAGTGTTGTTTACATAATATATTGTTTAAGGAATAATGACAAGAAAAAGTCTGTACATGTTCAGTACAGGTGGCGATTTTTAAAAAATATTTTTGATCTGATGTTAGTGAAGTGGGTGTAGACCTGATGGATATGGAGGGCTGATGGCATATCCAAGTGTACTCTATTGGGGTAGACAGGAGGGAAGCCTCAACAGATGACAGGGCAATAGTATACATTGTTGTAGGAAACACAGAGTAAATGCTAAGTATGTGTGCTTTCTGCGTGATGTCCTCCAAGTCTCCCAGCAGACTCTTGACATCAGCATTTTATTATTACCTCTGTTGTAGCTAGGGACCCTGAAACTTAGAGGTCAGAAAATGTACATAAGGTCAGCCAGCTAGTGAGTAGGGTAGTGGGGGTGTGATCTGCCTTCTTCACCGTTCTGCCATCCAACAGCAAATAGGTGAGGCTGAATCTACTCTGACCCAGTATGGAGCCACTGAAGAGAACTAGAGAAGTTCAGGGGAGAGGTGCAGTGCAGGCTGTAAGACTGGGAGCGAGACCCAGGTGCTCTGATGAAATGGCAGCACAATCATGTCCCACTGCGATGTCTGGACAGTGGGACCAGGAATTGTGAAGAAGAGCACATGTGCCGTGGGACCCTTGGGCACGTGGTTCCTTTTATGTGGGCACACCTCATTAAAAGACCCAGGCTGTGCCATCTGATTGACTCCCTCCTGGAAAACTGGAATTCTAATCTCACTCCTTCAACTCTTCAATGTAAGTAATATATTCATGGGAGCCCACCAGCTGTCCACAGAAGGAAGCTTCCATTTTATGATCTTATGAGTGTGAGAGTGTGTGTGTGTGTGTGTGTGTGTGTGTATAAAATGGGGCAAGGATTAGATTTTGGTCACAGCTTGTTGCAGAGTAGAGAGTAAGGACATAGATTCTAGGGGCAGAAGACCCAGGTTTAATTTGGTTCTGCATTGGCCAGCTAGCAGATCTTGGGAAAGTTATTTAACTTCTTTAAACCTCCATGGTCTCATTTATAAAATAAGCACCATAACTGTAATAATACTTGGTATGATTTTTATGGGGACTAACTTATGTAAACTCATGGCCCTTAGAAATGCCTGCACAATGTAAGTGCATGATCAGTGCCTTTTGTGGGGTGGTGCTGGGGGTGGAACCCGGGGTCTTATGCACGGGAGGCAGGTGCTCTCCCACTGAGCTGTGCCACCAGCCCAGTCAGTGATGTTGCTGTTGTGGTTTAGCGTATGCCACAGGACCACACAATACAAGTGCAGGAATTGTTGAATGGTGAACCACAGTGTTAGGTTATGCTAGGTGTCATTTTTTTAAATGTTCCTTTTAAAAAATTTTATTTTGGTGTATTTTAGATACATATAACAGTAACATTCATCATAGGGAATTTGTGCCTGTACGTGATATATCTTGCTGCTTCTGTTTTTCCCATTCTACTCCCCTCCTTTCAACACCTCTTCCCCTCCTTGTGTACAAAATCTTTGTTTCCATGTTTTTCCTTCTAGTCTCTTTTTTTCTTGTCCCTCCCTTCCTTCCCCGTCCCCCCTCCTTTGTTCCTCTTCCCACTTGGACAGTTTCTTCCCTTTTCCCAGTATAATACATTTTGGTCCTTATTTACACTTTCAGTTCTCACAGCAGAGAAACAATGCAGTATATAAACATGTGTGTCTGATTTATTTCACTTAACAGAATGGTCTCAAGGTACATCCATTTACCTAGAAGGGTGTCTTTTTAAGGGGCTATGTTTTTTATAATATATTAATCATGTTTGGTTACTTTCTGTTTGCTAGCAAAATTATCAGTTTTCTCTTAGAAATATTGAAGATGTTTTTCTTCTAAGATATCAATATCTTCAGAGGATGGGTGCAAAGTGCTAGTGGTTTGTGTGAATGACATAATGGAAGGGAAGAAAAGTCTTAGCACAATTTCTGGAAAATTGTAGATGTCTAACAGATGTATGTTGGAATTTGAAGGAAAAACTAGGAGTATAGTGTATTGCTGTGCTGAACATTTTGTCCCGTGATCTGTGTTCCTTTCAGCCTCGTGGCCACCTACGGCATCATGATTTTAGGGCAGTAGAGTTACGTGCTAAGGGGTGGAGCCAGCATTTGAACTCCAATAAGATTCAGAGTAATAGACCCAAGGAATATTTAACACCTGAAAAATATTATAGGGCAAAAATAAGAAATTATAAGACTCACAAAGGAAAGTAAAACAGAAGAAAGGAAAAGAAATTCTGAGTGTTTCTCTTTTTTCTTAGCTTGTGAATGCACTGAAAACTGTGTCTACATTTGAAGTCCAGATTGTTGATTACAAGTATAAGTAAGTAAAAGCCAGACTGGGGTAAACACTGCTGTCTTCTGCTTGAATGAGTTGTTGTTTTGTTTTTGGTGCTGGGGATTGAACTCAGGGACTTGCGCTCTCTAGGCAAGTGCTTTACTCCTTGAGCTAAGGCCCCAGACATTGCTTGAATGAGTTAATGGTGGCTAAAAGGATTTTTCCAATGGGAGCTATGGGTACTTGAACACCTAGAAGGGATAGGCAGACATCATCTGTCTTAGTTACTTTCTCATTGCTGGAATGAAATACTTGACACTCACAAGTTAAAGGAGTAAAATTTTATTTTAGCTCACAGTTTGTGGAGGTTTCAGTCCATAGTTGGCTGGCTACGAGGCAGGGCGGCATGGCAGGGAAGAAATCATTGTAGTTTATGGCAGGGCAGGCAGGAGGCAGCAGCAAGTCTCGCTTTCCCTTTTCATTCCATTTAGGCTGCAAGACTATTGGGTGGTGCCACTCACAACCAGGGTGGGTCTTCTGTTTTCAGTAAATCCATTCAGCCGTACCCCAAACCATGCTAATCCAATCAGCGTACTGATCCAGTACTGAATACCCTTAACTTAGTATCGCACAACTACTTTGCTCATGTCATGAGTTACTAGTTTCCTATTTAGGACACCTATTAAAGTTCCACTTACAAATAAGTACAGTGGTACCTCAGTTCATGAACTTAATTTGTTCTGTGCTTTTGGAAAAGATAGCCACATTTGTGTTTATGTGGGAAAGATGGCCGTGGTTGTGTTTGTCGCCTGATACAAAGTTTGCAAACAAAACCAACATTTTGCCAAATGCTTCTGTTTGCAAACCAAATTGTTTGCAAACAAAAGTGTTCATGAACTGAGGTACCACTGTATACTTAAGTCTAGAAAGTTAAGTGCATTTACATAGAAAAAATGTTCAACTATTTTTAAAAATAAGTTATTACTCACTAGGGTGTGCTTAAAATTGGCAACAAAGTATAGATGTGGACTTTGATTTAAATTGGGAAATATACTTTTGTAAATATTGTTACCATGAATCATGAACTGACGCAATTTAAGCCTTCTTCCTTCTCTTTGTCTGTCTTGTATTGTTCTACATGTTACAGAGAACTTGGGTTTTTAGATCAACTCAGTATAACACACAACACGGACATATTTATTGGAATGCATGGAGCTGGTCTGACCCACTTACTTTTCCTTCCAGACTGGGCTGTGGTCTTCGAACTGTAAGTGCTGAAGGGTAATTTTCTGTGTGGGTGGCTGATAATATGGTTTTAAGCATGCTAAGACTTTGATTCTGAGCATCAGAAGACTTAATATTTAATCATTATAGTCAAGTTACATCATATAGGTATCTGGAAAGAAAAAAGACCTAAAGCTAAAAAGCCTCCAACAAGATTGGGGAAAAGGGAGCCTGTGGTTTTCGTACTCTTGAGTTCATTCCCACCATTCCCACATGCCTCTCAGACTGTGGGTGTCTTGGTATATTACTGTGTTCAAAAGGAACTTCGGGGCTGGGGTGTTGCTTGGTGGTAGAACACTTGGGCCCTTGGTTTGACCCAAGTTACAGAAGAGGGGGAGACAGAGAGAGAGAGAGAGAGAGAGAGAGAGAGAGAGAGAGAGAGAGTGAACGTGGGAGATGGAGAAGGACACAAGCTCAGCCACTGTACCTACTACTTGCTAATTCTTTCCTTAGGGAAACTGAAGCCTTCAGGAGTAAACGATTTTCCCAGGGCATTCCTCTATCTTGGTAGTCATTTGTTACAGAGACATGGTTGCATTAGTCAGCTTCTTGTTGCTGTGACAAAATACCTGAGAAAACACTTAAAGGAGGAAAGGCTTATTTTGGCTCACAGTTTAGGGGTTTCACCCCATGGTCAGCTGGCTCCATTGTTCTGGGCCTGTGGCAAGGCAGAGATGTGGCAGAAGGGCGTGGCAGAGGCGAGCTGCTCTTCTCATGGCAGCCAGGCAGCAGAGAATGAGAGAGCTGGAGAGAGAGGGGCTGGGCACCAGATCGAGTCCCCAGGGACACACTCTGTGGCTACTCCCTTCAGTTAGGCCCCACCCCCTATTTCTAGCACCTCCCTCATGCCATCAAATTACAAAGTTAGAGCTCTCTTGATCCAGTCACTTCCCTAAAGGCCATAAGCAAGCAGGCCTTTTAGGGGACATATCGGATCTCAGCCATAACAGTGTCTTCCCTCCCTTCGTAAATCTACTCCTGGGGTTGGGGATTTAGCTCAGTGGTAGAGTGCTGCCCTAGCAAGCACAAGGCCCTGAGTTTGATCCGTAGCTCCAAAAAAACCCCAAAACTATCCTTGACACCATGTCCCATCTGTAATTCTTGATCCATTTATAGCAATTCCTGTTATTTTATTTTGTGTCTAAATTTCTTCGTTATATGGCTTTATTTTTAAAAATGACTTAGTATTTTAAATGGGAGAGTATTTAAGAGAAAAGTTGTTAGAAATTTCCAATGCTATACAAAACATTTTAAAACAATATATATTAGCAATATAGTCAGAGAACTGTGTGTTTTATCTTAATTCATTTCTCTTAGAAGAGAGAGGAGGGTGGGAGCAAGGAAGAAGGGAGAGGACTATTAACTGAGAGTCCTTTGCTTCCTTTGTTAGCCAACTGTATGACTTTGGGTATGTTACCACTCTAGTCTACTTCACAGGTGTATAGGCCTCCGATCCTACAGGGTAATGTAAGTTCATAGGTAGTAGTACCTATCAAATAAGGTCAGTCCCCTCTGTTCCTTCGTCTTAAAAAGTCAACATGAAGTTCTTAGAGTGTTTTTTACTTATTTATGCATTTTTTTAAAAAGTTTTTTTTTTTTTGCAGTGGTGGAAATGGAGCTCAGGAGCTCATCACATGCCTAGCTCACGTGCTAGGCAAGTACTTTACCACTGATCCCTGAGAATATTTTAAAAATGATTTTTCTCGGTCTTCTTTGCTGTTCATAAAACCCTTTGCAAGAACATACTTTGGAGGAGTATTTCCACCCAGAGAATTATAGACTGGGCCAAAACCCTGGACGGAAGCCTCATGTTCTGACACGCTTTTGTCTTTAGATACAACTGTGAAGATGAGCGCTGTTACTTGGACCTGGCCAGGCTGAGAGGAGTTCACTATATCACTTGGCAAAGGCAGAACAAAGTCTTTCCTCAAGACAAGGTAAAGTTCAGTCACAAAGCTCACCTTTTTAAACTATTAAATGGTTTAAAGTGCCCAATTATGAAAATGAAAAATGACTGTTGTGCTTCCATCCAAAGAGAAAACTCTTCTACCATGGAAACATGGTTGGGGTTATATTTTATATTTGCAAATTGGAGCAAATTTTAATGTTGTTAAGACAGCTTTGGGAAATTTGGGCACAGAAAGATCTAACAGATTAGATACAGCAGGAATCAGCAAACTGCAGCCCTGAGGTACAAATCTGGCCCACCGCCTGTTTTTTGTAAATAAAATTTTATTGGAACATTCACACACGTGTTTGTGTATTGTCTGTGACTCTTGTGCACTTCAGTGGCAGAGCTGAGTGACTTATGACTGAGATCATAAGGGTGACATAGCGGAAGCATTATCTAGCCATGTCTAGAAAACGTTTGCCAACCTCTGGTGTACAGAATGAGTTAAAATGAATGCCTCAGCCAAAGTAAAATAATGTCCTTCCTGTAGAGAAAACCATGACTCCAGTGACTTAAGGATCTGTCTCGGCTTGGTTCTGCAGGGCCACCACCCGACCCTGGGAGCGCACCCCAAGTTCACCAACTACTCTTTTGATGTGGAAGAATTCATGTCCCTTGTTCTTGAGGCTGCAGATCATGTCCTGCGGCACCCGAAGTGGCCATTCAAGAAGCAGCACGATGAGCTGTAAACGTGTTGAGACTGTTTGCAAGAAGAGGGCCTTCAACTCTCTCACACCCGACTCACAATTCACACAGTCACACAACCTGCTCTTTCCTAACCCCGTGGGACGTTTTCTACATTGCAGCACACCTTCAGGACATTTTGTGTTGCATAGTTTTTGAGTGTTTTGTATGGTTTTTGTGTCATTGCTATTTATCAATGGCTGTAAAATTTTTGCACTGAAAAACTTAATCTTTATAGTTAAAGTAGGGCAGAGGCTACGTGATATAACTGAGCTTTCTTCTTGGGAATACCAAAGTTTTCAACTGTCTCAGCTTTGGGATTTTTAAAAGGTTTTGTAAAATATCATGTGATTATAACTCCACAGTGTTCCAACTTGTTATGATATATTTGGGTAAATTCAGAACTGCTCTTTTGTTTGCCATAATCTGTTCTTAACACTGATTCACTGATTCAGTGTGGGGGGGCATGCACAACACACACACATGCACACGCGCACACACACACACACAGGAATACACAGTGCAATTCTCAGTACCAAGTTAAAGGACCATGTTACAGATGAGTGTTTAGCCCACTCCAGGTTGTGTGCATGCTGCTGTATTAATTTGTATTCACATATTTTGTATTCAAATCATGTTTTCCCAAAATACAACAACTACATGTGATAAAAACCAATGGGAATATTCTGTAGTAATGTGTTGTGTACTTTGTAGCTGGTTTCCACTGACTCCTTTTTAGCTATGGAGAATATTTGTGTTGAACTTATGTGTGAAACAGTGGCTTCCTTTATGCAAGTATTTGTAATGGCACACGGTGTGTATGTATCTACCTCTGTTAGCGTGGAAGTGTCGCAGTCTTTGATTGTACAAACTTCAAAGTAGCCACATGAAGAGAAATTTTCCCTATAAAAAAGTTAAGACTATAAAAAGTAGACATGAATTATGCTGTCAAAATGAAAAGCCATAAGAAGAAAGTGCCATTGTTTAAGAAGAATACCTGAATTATAGTCCTGATTTTTGAATGGGATTCATTTCTTACTGGTTATGAACTTTGAATTTAGAAATTAGAAACCATGGATTATACTGCCCAGTGTGAAGTTTACATTTTACTAACACTTGAGTCACCTAATTTGGTGACTAATTCTATTTTTTAAAGTGGTGGTTAGCAGATTATAGCAAAGCTAAAGAATCTGTAATTTTAGAGTTGTAAAAAATAGAATATGCAACAGAGAAATGATTTGCAGAGCAAAGTATTTTTATCTGGACCTCTCCAGGAGTTTGCTGATTCTTGCTTTACAGGATTATGTGTAGACTTCTAGAGCATAGTAATATTTATTAAAATATCTGAAAGGAAAATAGTGGATCACTCCAGGAAAAGCTTTGATTTGGATCTATAAAAAGAATTACAATATTACGAATTTTTTAATGACAGGTATTGCTGCTGTTCTTTGTGCAGGATACTAAGTAACCACTGGGAACTATTTCACAGAAACAGAATGGTGAGGCCATGTTGCACTCCCAGTCAGTGGGGCATAACATCAGAAATATTGGTCTGGAAACACAGTTTTAATACTATCTTACCTCATTTTAAGAGGCACATGGAAATGTGATTCAACAGACTATGGAGAATTTCAGAAACTGAGAATCTCATAATAAAACTATATTTGACTAGTTTGCATTTAAAGATACATTTTATATAAACAAGAAAGTACACCTGATGCTTTATGCAAATAACTTTTATTGGGCTTTTTTTTGGTAGGAACAAAAGAAGGTCCTCAAATTGTAATGTTTAAAATGTAAAGCCTACTCTTTTTATTAATCTTTGAAGGGGATGCATTTCATCGTTTGTATATTTTGTAGATGGCTTTGCAATAAATCTTTTTATATGTCGTTTAAATATTTGAACATGTTCAGAGTTTTCTGTGCCTGAATGCTACATACTGTACTTGCTTCCCCCCCCAATCTGGTAGCCTGTAGATTATAAAAAATTAAGTAGCTTACCAATGAAGAATTCAGTTCAACAAAAAAATATACTTACATTTATTTACCAGTTTTTTATCTGGTGCTTTCGCAAGTATTGCAGTGCATAAGCCTTTACCAAAATGATGGAAGAATGACCGGGCCTGTTTTTCAGGAGAAAACCGGATGCTGGTTAAGGGACTTACGTGGTGACCACGGGCTTTCCGGTGCCACCCCACGCCCTTCCGCGCATTCATTTACTCGTTCAGTCACCACATACTGAGTGAGCCATTTCTGTGTACTGGTGACTGTTCCAGGTTCTGGGGTGCAGCAGTGAGGTCCTTCTCCTCATGGAGCCCACATTCTGATGAGACAGACACCAGACGACAACATAGATACTGTGGAGAAAAGTAGAGCAGGAAAGAGGGATATGGAATGGGGTGGGGTCCTGCACACTTAAGTGTGGGGTCAGCGAAATCCTCATTGAAGATGGGACATTTGAATCAAATGGGAGGAAGGTGACAAAGGGGACTCCGCAGCAGATAATTGGGCAAAGAGCCTTTGAGGAAGACAGAGCAGCATGTGTAAAGGCCCTGACGCAGGAACATGCCTGGTGTGTTTAAAGGACAGCAGAGAAGCCAGTACAGCTGGTGTGTGTGATTGAGGGAGAGTAGGTGAGGTCACAGAATGGGATGGGAGAGCGGAGGGCTACGCTCTTTCCTTGACCTGGCTGAGATGAGAGCCACTGAGATGTAGACGAGGGAGTCAGGGCCTGACTTATTTTTGACCATGGTGACTCTAACTGGCAGGCTGGAACAGACCGTGGAGCGCTGAATTAGGTTGTGTTCTTTGAAAAGCAGCGGTGGGATGAAGACCTGCGTGCAGGTGATTCGCTACGGGAATCTGCTCAGGATCTGCACCTGGGAGGAAGCGGGGGCCCAGGCGTGGGCAGAGGACCCGAGCTGTAGCAGGTGGGACCTCAGGGCAGCTGTGGAATCGGGCGTCTTTCAGCGGGTCCTGTAAGGAAGCAAGAGACATCCTATCCGTGAGGGCAGGGGCTGGGGGCTGGGGGGCGGTGCACCAAGGAACAGCGTCTGGTGAAGGGAGAGTTGTGGTTCTAGAGAGCGTCTCAGGGAGGACCGGCGGGTGCAGCCTTCACAGGCGGGGTGGGGGTGGGGGTGGGGATGGAGTGCCGGCTTCAGGGCGTCCCAGGGACCCTGCAGCGTCCGCTTCAGGGTAAGGGTGTCCTTTAACTTGTTCTCTCTTTTGCTTGCTGGCAACTGGTCCTTTGGTCTAAAATCTTCATTAGATTCTGACATTTTTTAAAAAAGAGTATTTAGAGATAGTACTATGAGCTTCAAGTTGTAGAAGGCGAGAGGCAGAGTCTGCACAGTTTCTCTGTTAAGGGCTGCGTGGCTAATATTTTCGGTTTTGTAGGCGTTACGTGATCTCTGTTACATATTATTGTTCCCCCCCACACGTACAATCGGGTTTTTTTTTTTTAATGCAAAGAGCATTCTTTTAAGTGTTTAAATAAAGAGCAGAGCCACCCAAAGTCACACAGCCAGTAAGTAGCAGATGGATTGCATAGAGGGCTTTTTTTTTTTTTTTGGTAAAAGAATTTAAACAGAAATGTACGTATGTGACTCAGGAAGGAAGAATGAGAGGGAAGGAGAGAGGAGGGAAAATTAATTTTGTGTGAATGGGGACAGGGAATGGAGAAAGCAGGCCTAGAGGTTTAGTTGGACCCTTCCTTGAAATTGCAAAGTAGTTTTCTTTGAAACAGATCATGCAGAGAAAATCTGAAATGTATTTGATGCTTCTCATCTAGGAACACATAAGGAAATCATCTCAGCTGTTCTTGCCCTGGAGAACTCAGTTGTTTGAAACAGCCCGTGTCTACCAAAAGTCATTTCCAGAACACTTGAATACCTTTCTTCCCCTTGGCTTACCCAGGCCTGTGGGAAGATGTGTTACAGCCATTCTTGTCTAAAGAGAAGCAAGATGGAACAGGTTACTGGTTTTGCGCCTTAAACGCTTCGGACAGTAGCGTCTTCTGGCCACAAGGTGGCAGTAAAGTCCTTCCAAATGGTCTTTCTGGGACGGGGCGCCCCATGTAAGAATTTCATTTTAGATTCCAGGCGCCTGAGTGCTGGGAGTAAGACCTGGCTTCTACGTATGAACGCAGTTGTTTCATTTCTAATTTGAAAGAATGTGGGAAAATTATATGGGCACTTTTCAGGTTTAAGTGTAGACATACCGAGCACAGCCAGTACCTGAAACCTGTACATTATCTCCTGATAGTCTGGTGGGACCAGGGCCTGTGCTCTGGAAGAAGCTTGTAGCGACAGAAGCCTGGGTGGACTTGCTGGGGAATGCGGCTGGGACGCAATCTCCGTTCATTCCGTCGAGCACACATTAACGCTTCCAGTCCTCATGGGAGCTAATTTCCCTGTTATGTTGTTTTTACAGGTTATCGTGGGTGTAATTGCTATTACTGTTTTATTTCAGTGGAACCGCACTCTAAGCAGAATTCAGTGAGCGTTGGATGACAAGACATTCATTCAGGAGTGCAAAAAATGATGCTATGAGCATATGGCCTAGGGCAGTTCTCATAGTGCTTTGTGACATTTATTCTCTACAGCTTCCACTCCCAGAATTTTAGGGTATTCAGATCAAGAGGAGAGGGGAGCAAAAACGTGGCTATAGAAATCAGAAGGCGCTAAGTCCCCCGTTTTGCTGCATAGCGGCTGCATGACTCTGGGCTGTTGCCTGGTTTCACAGAGCTTCAGTCTTCTTACTTATACATTGATGTCAATATATATTAGGCAGGTTGACTTAAGGATCTAATAAGAAAAAGTCGCACTTGTTTAGTGTCTGGCACATAGCATTTGTTTGGTAAAAGCTATTACTATACTATTATACAGAGAATTATTATTATTTGAAGGGCTTGTACCTGGAGAGCATTTAATTCTGATCTCTAGAACAAATACCTCAGAATGTCTAGTTGTACAGTCTGACTATTGTTTTCCACCGTCCTCAGGCAGTTCTGGTTTAGAGTGACTCGGAACTACTGGTTTAGGAGATGGATAAAGCTTGTGTGGTGAGCGCTTCATGAGGCCTAAATCGGCATCTGTCAAAGCATCTTCCACTGGGTGTCAGAAGGATGTTACATGAAAAATGAGTTACTCAGGAGATGTAGTCCCACCTTAGAGTTTATCGCAGTACTTTTCCGTACATTTGATGTAGTAGTTGTATCGTCAGTCTCTAAACAGGAAGCTCTAATATGCTCTGTATCCAAGTTTATTTAACCGTAGGATTCTTTTCTCAAGAGGTATGAGAATTGATGTTGCAAGAATCCCCTTCTAAGTGGGCTGTTGTGAGCATCTGCCATGTCCACCGCCCGTTCTGCAGGAAGGGGCAACCAGCAGCACCTTCAGGATAAAGTTGCTCTGATGAGTTGTGTCTTGTATGGTGAAGTAAATCAGTTGTGCTGCCTGGTCCCAGGTGAGGGGCCCAAAGTTCAATAGCCAAGCCAGCATTCGGATGCTGCATGATAAAAGGTAAATAAATGACCCACCCAGGTGGCTTCTGTTCCACACGTTTCTCATTTGGTGAAGAGAATGCCAAAACCCTGATACAAAGACCCTAGATCTGAGCTTTTGGGGTACTCTTACATGAGGTGTGGTTATGAGCCACTTTTCAGTTTCTTATATATCCAGGTTGTGAAGTGGATTATCTCTTTCTTACAGTCTGAAAGATCCTCACTAATAGAGCATTACCAGCATTGTAGGTGTAATCGCCACACTCTGCCGTGGAGATGGAGGCTAACTGAAGTTGAGGGAGTGGACATGATTGCCTTAGTCCAAATTCACTGTCATCCAGCAACATCAATGCCTGTTGCCTCTCAAGTTTAGCTCATTCAATCAGCAGGACAAGTGTAGGTAAAAAGTAATTGTAGTTTCCAGAAAAATCTGGAAGATAAATTGCAAGGACACAATTCCGTTGAAGTGCCTACTTTATTGAGTGGAAATCTAAGTTGGGCAGTGTGTTAAATAAAGGTTCCAGTGAGATCAGACCAGTTTGATGTGAGGCCATTGCATGAGGAATCAGCAAGTAGAAGATGAAGTTCAAGGTGACTGTTGCAAGTCCCTGGAGAAACCCTGAAGTTCAAGTGGTATAGACATGTAAATAAGGCAGATGACAGGAAGAAATGGTAGAAGTACTAGGGACATACCAAGCAAACCTAAGGCAAGGCAGGCAAAGGCCATGATTAGCATTTGAAAGCCAGCTAAAAAGGAGGCAGGATGAAGAAGAAAATGGAAAAACTAATGAAATAAGTGCACATTGTACTATATAGCAAATCTGCAAATTCTTAAGGCAGGTGGGAAAGGAGGCAAAAAAAAACCAGATCCTAATTCACAAAAAGAGCTCTTCTACAATGATAGAAAAATATAAATCTTTGGAAAAATACCTTTGTCTATGTATCATTTTTCAAAAATGCAGGTAACACACAACAGCATTCAGGGAGATAACTGACACAGGATGCTTTGGGAAGTGTTTATGGTTCACCTTGTGGAAATGGGCCTGGAGTTTTTCCTCCCTCGGCTTATGAGCATGTCATGACTTCTGCTGTACTATAAAACTAAAAGTCAGGCGGGATGATGGAGCATCTCATAGCACCATCACCAGATTCTGGGATGAAATTTTGGCTTGGGTTGTCAGGCATCTCTATGCAAATAAATTGCTTTGTAATTCTATCATATTTACTTTTTACTTGATGATATGTTCTTGGATAGGCTTGTTTTTACAATTCAAATAACAGTCTATTGGGAAGAAGAGTTTTATGGTAGGTGCTGTGTGGTGCAAGCAATAAATCTGGAGGACAGGGAATAAAAGTAATATCCAGAAAAAAGTGCCCATTCTGCGATGGCTTTGCTTTTAAATTTGTGAAAAGGGCCATCAGCTGGGAAAGTTCTTGTATTTTGCCTCCCTTTGTCCTCCTCCTTTTAATTCCAATATTAACACGGAAAAGTCTGTGGTGTAAAAGTCTGACTTCTTGGTTGAGCTAAATGGCACCTATCAGAAACCCTGCAGAAAAGTATTGACTAGTTGGGTCTTAGGTAACAACAACCCATCCAAGTGCAGACCCAAGTGTTGACATCGTAGCACGTTTGGACTCGTTACACTGGGGTCCTGGTGCTTGGAGGAGAACCCAGATTATCATGTGGATTATGTCTGTTCCACCCACTGAGGTTGCTTGTCACCTACTAAGGGTCTTCTGTAGGGTAATGATGTTTGGCAAGCACATGCCCTGAACTCCAACAGGAAATTCCAGGGGTTTCTCAGAGTTGTGAGGAGCGGCACTGAGTAGGGCAGTGCCCTGAAACAGCCTGGGTACTGCTGCTTATTACCAGAAAACTAATGAAAACCACCTAAACTCCCCGAACCTCAGGCTTCTCATCTGTAAATGGGGACTGTGAAGAGAATCAACCTCCGAAGGTTGTTGGGTGTTTTGTGTGGTCGTTCTGTGTGTGAGACATGTTGCTGGGAGCAGAGTGGTGAGGAAATAGGGCAGATTGATGTTAACCAGATAATCACACAAGTGAGGGCACAGAAGGATTAACTGAGGTAAGTGCCCCGAAGGGAAGATACGTGTTCCCAATCATGGGACATGCTCTAGACTGGAGTGCAGAGTGGTCAGGAAAGATGATTCTCAGGGAAGTGTAAGGTAACATGCTTAATGTCTGGCACCTGGTGAGGCCTCAGGAAACAGAGAGAAGGGAAGGAAAGAGAGGAGATAGATGTGCATGGGGTGCCACGGTCGCATGGCCCCATGTGCCACAGATGTCTCTGTGTAGGTGGCAGACTTCAATCTCACATGCCATGCCGATGGTGGCTCCTGACAGCTGCAACCTCAGAGTGCTTGGGGCAGTGGTGGGCTGCCAGTCTAGGGGACAGACACCCCAGCAAGAATGCAACTGGGGAATCAGGGGCGAAAGGTGCACCCCAGGGAAAAAGTGGCCGATGCTCCAGGCTGTGGGAAGTACACGCCTGCCTTTTGGGGCTTTATCGACACGTCTGAGAGCTTGTTTAACTGTAAAGACCCCATCAGCTGCCTGCCTTCTCCTGGCCTCAGCATGCTTGGCTTGTAAGAGAGGCGTTAAATCTGATATCCGAGTGGCAGTTATCTATGTTATATCACTGTTTACTGAGGCTCTGATCGAGTGGCAAATTGTATGTGAATATATGCAAATATATGTACTTATGTAAACCCGTAGTCTAGGTATGTGAAACAGCCACTTGGTGGCTCTGATGGGACGGTGCTTATTTCTGACCATATGCTAAAGTCTTCGAACAAAATGTGTGTCTCCTTGATCTTGGGGGTAGCGAGGGGATCACACATCTGCTAAAGTTTTGGAGGTGGGTTGGAATGTAAAGAATCCTGACAGAATCCAAAGTTTTCAAATATAAATAGGAAAATGACAATCAAGGGAGGGGTAAAAGACCAAAAATTTTTTTTTCAAGCAAAATGAACTGTGTTTGAGGGGCAGGCAGGGCATCTTGAAGAGCCCTTCTTACTGTGATTCTCATTACTGAGTTCTTGGGTAAAGAAGGCCTTCGGTGGAAACTACAGATTTGCCTCAATGAAGGTCCAAGACTGCGTTTGAAAGGGAAGGGAAATGGGTTTCTTTACACAAATGATAAGTGCCTCATGCATTCATACCTATCTTTGTAGGTTGTAGCTTTTATCAGTATTAAAGATTTTGTAGATCTGGCCCTTATTGTTACCAAGGATCACTGATGAATTTGTTCTGTGGGGCTTAAAGCCTTCAAAAGCATATTCTTGGCAAGTATGGTGCCAATTTGACCTGCTCTGGAGATACAGGGATCAATAGCGGTGTGCCAGGAGCATGGTGTACTTGCATATATGTATGTGACCTATTCTAGGACAATGCCCCTATGGCTTTGGTTTGGGAGCCTTCTTGTAGTAAGCCACTTTCCTGATGCTGGGACACAATACCTGGCACCCACGACTTCAGGAATAAAAGGTTTATTTGGCTCACAGTTTCAGAGGATTCAGTCCATGGACAGTTGTCTTTGAGGCATGAACATCATGGGGGAAAGGTGTAGTAGAGCAAAGCTGCTTAGTTCTAGGTGGCCAGGAAGCAGAGCAGGGAACAGCACCAAAGATGAAGGGGCCAGGGACCAGACATAGGCCTCAAACCCATGCCTCTGTGATCCATTTAAACCCATCTAAGTCTGAGGGGTCATATCCCAAAGTCAGTCAAGCTTAACCACCATACCCCTTTTTGTCTTTTTTTAATCATTTGGGGCTTCTGAAGTGAATGCAGGCACAAATGTCTTCCAGGCCATAATAAAAATAAACTAAACAAAATCAAATAGACACACACAAAAACAAAACAAAAATTCTTCCCAATAAGAAAATAGAACACTTGGGTGATTTTTTGTTTGTTTGTTTCTTTTTTTAGCGATCATGTCAAAATACGCATCCAAACATTTTAAATTGAGATGTTAATGGTATGCATAGCAGTCATGTCTGACCATGTCAATCTCTGAATCTTCCTCCATTTCCCCTCTATTCCTGAACCCCCATTTTCTTCTTCAGCAAGTCCTTGAGCTTGACCTTATCCTCCTAGCTTCACACACCATGGAAAGAGCAGCAACAATATTCATCAGCCCTAAAAAATGCTTCATGGAGCCCGAGGGTTGCATGCAACAGTGATGTCAATGGGAACAATTCATTATTCCATCAAGCACTTGGCATGTCCGTCAATGAAAAAATATGTGCTTTAGAACTGACAGCTCAAAATAGTCTTTTCAGCAATTGGCATGCCAAGATCTTGATAGTATAATGAATTGTTCTGTAAACCTATCATTTCATTCTGTCGATTTGGCCATATAAACTTTTCTTTTTGGGGGTGAGAGGGACTAAATTATAGAAGTTTTCTCAAACAGCAAGCAAAATAACTTTTTGCCCTGAGAAGGATAGACCAGAGCTCTGAGAAGTAGAATTAGAAAGAATGGTCCACAGAGAAAGTATTGAGATAGACATGATTCACAAAGTATAAGAAAAGTTTGGGGGCTGGGGATTTAGCTGAGGGGGCTGGGGATTTAGCTCAGTGATTAGAGTGCTTGCCTTGCAAGCACAAGGCCCTGAGTTCGATCCCCGGCACCACAAAAAAAAAAAAAAAAAAAAAGGAAAGTTCCCTCACTTTATATGACACTTGGAAAAGTTTATTCTTATCGACACCTGTAGATTTTTCATCCTCATTTTCCATAATGATGCAGTAGAAAAATACGGGACAATTTATTTTTCTGTTTGCATCGTTAGGCAGGCTTGGTGAGCACTATAGTTTTTGATTATTTAGGACATGCAGGTGTTTAGGGCTGTCTTGGATTGGCCTTTGAGTTGGGTTGGGAGATCAATTTTTCCCAGTAACTCTCTATATGGAGATTACTTTCCTCACACTTGGTGTACGGTTTTTCTTGCCCACATGGGGCTAATTTCCTTCATTCTCAAGTCTGACCTCTTCGAAGATCTGTGCCCATTCTTCTCCCTTGAGCTTTCTGAAACCAGGGTGAGAAACAGCACAGATCACTGGCTTTCTGGGGACAGTTAGCACGTTGGTATGCATCTTGGGTGACTTCTTAACATGGCACAACGTGTGTTGAGGTTTCAGCTGGTCAAATTGCTTTCATCCTAAAATGTCAGCTTTCTTTCTAGGAACAACAACTGCCACATTTTTTTTTCCCTCCGAATATCTCCCCTGAATTGCTTGATGTAAATGGTTATTTTCATTCCTGCTAAATAATGCCCCGTTGCTACAGCGATGGTCATTTTAAATACCATCAAAATAACAGTGACACCAATTTGTTCTCAAGATTGGGTCTTAATTGTTCACCCATTGTTTGAAAATAGAGAAGAGTCTCATTAATCCACTGCAGAATATTAAGCATTTCATTAAAATACTGCCCAGAAAGGAATCACTTCAAATCCCCTTCATGTGTCCTTCACATCCAGCAATATTATCTATTCTGCATTTTAAACTATCAACCTGGAGAAAAATCTGGGCATGCATGACCTTTTAATTTATGCTTCAAAGAAAACAGTTCTTAATGTTATGTAATAAATCAATCATTACTTGCTTAATAATCTTAATGCATGTCTTTGAAGTCAGCAATCCACAAGAGAAGCTGGGATTTTAAAAAAATTGACAACTCTGTGGTCATTTGATGTAAACTGTGTTTTATTGATTAGCCGTGAAAACATATTTGATATTAGCTGCATGTAAAGGCACACGATCGTGGAGAACAATGAACATGAAGAATAAATACATGTACATACCTTCATATGTAGACTCTGTAGTGCATAAGAAATATGGCTTTTTAATACTTTAGTATTTGAAATTTATCAGATAATACTAACTCTCTTTTAATTCCAATTTATCTTCTTACAGAATTTGCAACTATATTTCCTGTGATTCTATAGATGCATTAATAAGATGCAAATTCACCCAAGTTCTTGCAATCATTTTTTGTCATTTCCCTTGATTTCTTTTGTTATCTGAAGAATTTTTCAATTTAGACATCTCTTCTTCTTTAGAAACGATTTTCTAGTTACTTATTATTAATGCTCTGTTTATTATACAAAAAAGAAGCTCTGGATTTTTATTTTATTTTGAAGATGGGCTTCAGATAACACATTTGCAAATCCACTGCTACTTTAATGACTAACTGCTGAATTATAGGTTTCCTGATTTGAAGTGTATTTAGAAAAAGCAACAAAATGCAATTAATCTGATAGTAATAGGAACGGAAGTTAATATTGGCCTGAAGCTAAGTTGCATATTGTAAACATCTAGGCTGAATAATTTACAATCACAAAAGCCTCCTTCTGATTCCTAAAAATGTCCTCTCCGTTGCTGCTAGTGCAACTCAGCTTGACTCCTGTTCTTCAGAGAATTCTACTTAGACCTTCCCAAGGGCTGGTCTTGGTCGCTTAACTAACATTTACAGTGCCCATCTTTGAGCTTTTATGGGCCTCTCCTCATAATGGGGAGCACCTGGTCAGGTTGGTAAGCAGCATCTCGGCTCGCAGGCTGTCTGCCGCATGAGGCCGGGCAGGACCTTGAACTCCAGGGGCCGCTGTTTAGGAAGCTTAGCACAAGGGTTACTGTTGAGACCAGTGCACAACCACTGGCAGGTCATGGGCGCTCCATCAGGCTCTGGCCCAGCAAACATTTGAAAAAGGAGAAAAACGTGCTACAACCTTTCAGTGATTTGGGGGCCACATCTCACTCATCACTCGCAGGCTCAAGCTGGGGTATTATCACTGACTGCACGGTGACTCTTTGCTCGTCTCTCTTCTTCTTTTCCTATTACCTTTTCCATCATTTCTACTCAATAATTAATACTGAAAGGCTTTTCTTTATTGAAACAACTCTCCCCAAAGATTTTGTACATCTTCTCCAAGTTATTTCACTTTCCTTTTATCTAAACACTTGAAACACTTAGACAGAGTAGTTTTTATCCATTACTTTCATTTTTAAAAACTCACCAAAGGGTTATTTTAGTGTCACCTATTTCATACAATTACAAACAGTCCAAGTCTACAGATCAGTACTGCTATTCAGTGTTTGTAGATAATTTTAAAAATACTTCATCATATGTCCAGATTATGAACACATAATATGGGGAGAATATTCCAGCTTTAAAATACAAAGGTCTCATTTTTGCACACAAGTTTATCTTCTAGACTTCTAATATGCATTGTATACTTATCTTAGTTGAAGAAACAATTAGCCGGGCACTATGCCCAACCGCATGGTGTTATCTTTTAATTAACCCGTGTAGCCTTTTTCACTTAACCTAGTTTGAGAAGTGACAGCCACTTGGGCTGTCTAAATAATGTATACCACTGCCCTTTTATTCGGTTTATTCAAGCAAAAACAACCATTCTATTGCTTGGTCCAGCCCTTCAGAGCTGGTTCAGGCAGGAATCATGTCAGGATATCTGGGTTGCACCTTCTCTTTCTGAACAGAATACTTAGCATTGCTTCACTGTGTGGAACACAGACTGAGCCAACATGCGCTCTTTTCACATGTTTCTGTATAAAGTCTATTCTGCAACTGCACTTCAAGATCTTTCCATCAATGTATAACATCAGTGTGGGTAGGAGGAGTACAGTAAGTCCCCAACTTGTAAACGAGTTCCATTTCAGGAGAACGTTCCTAAGTTGGATTCATTTGTAAGTCCAACAAAGTGAGACTTACACACCTTTTACACAGATGTACAGCGAATATTGCTTTGCACGTCCTAGCAGCCTCCTCCACATCACCACCGCTTTTCCTTTTGTTTCCAGATATTGCACTGCACAGTGAGTGCACAGCGGCACAGCCGTGAGAATGTCTGCTAGACACGTGAGCTACTTCCACAATTTGTTCACATCCTCGAATGTTTGTAATGTGAGATCCATTCATATCTGTGAAAGTTCACAACTCAAATGTTCGTAAGTCAGGGACTTACTGTAGTTGGATGCTCACAATTCTGCTAAAGAGTTAGATTAAAAAGCACCACATTTCTGCATGGAAATTTATCGTATATAATCAGAGTTGTAAAAATGTGCATGTCCTGGGGCCCAGCAGTGCCATATCCAGGAATTTATCCCAAGGATGTAACTGGATGCACAAAGATGCATATGCAAAGATACTCAAAGCAGTGAGATTTAAAAATAATATTAAGCTGAGAAAGGGTCTAAATTTGACCCAATGAGATTACCTGCAGACATTAAAAGTGTCAATATTTTTATGCGAATGGCAAAATAGGTGTCCTGTTAATGAGCAGCATGTTACCCAGAAGCATGCACATTATGAATACCTATGAGATAGACACTATGAGCACAGACATGTTTGGCTTGCCAAGCATGAAAAGAGTTCTGTCTCCATGTGTATCTCTGTGTGTGAGATTTGTGTGTATGTGTTTGAGGCGGTGTTGGAGAAGTATGCACGGCCTAGATCTGGACTGATAAACACTATGATTTCCTTTAAG